>PVKE010046599.1:0-12204 GCA_004027555.1 Craseonycteris thonglongyai | reverse complement strand
GTGGGCACCAGATATATGGGGTTGGAGGGGGACCTGATTCTGGGAGCTGGGCATATAATGCGATGCATGGGTGATGTGATGTGGAGTTGTACATCGGGAAACTGTCTGATTGTTACCAACCAATGTCACCCCATTAAATTTAACAATAAAATATAATAATATTAAAAAAAAAGAGGAGATAAAAGCCAAAAAAAAAAGTTAACCAAGCACACATTATAGGTCAGGCATTGTACTAAGGCTTTATTTATTTATTTATTACTAATAGTAATTCTATGTACTAGGCAGAAGACAATTTACCTTGCTAATGTCACAATCCGTTAACTGGCAATGCTGGACTTGAATACTAAAGCCACTAGTCTTAATCAGTACCTAATACTGCCTTATTTGAGTGACAAGACTAACATCTCAACCATCTCTATAGTCCCCAAAGCCCAACAAAATACAGTACTACATGATATAAGAGGGCTGTCCAGAAAAAAATCCAACCATAAGTGACTATTTTTCCTATTACATGGCTGGATATTTTTAAGACAGCCCTTGTAGTCTTAATAAATATTCTTTGCTAAATAAAGGAAAATGATCAATTTTAAACAATAAAGTACTTCACACTGAACTATACGGGAACTGATTTATTTCATTAAATTGCCGAAAGCCTTCTGTGAATCAGCCACTGCTCTAGATGCTGAGAATACAGCAGAGAACAAAACAATGTCCCTGATTTCATTCAGGGTAGTTTAAAGAAAATAGTTCTGTTTAACAAAAGAAAAAGAAATGAGAAGTAGTAGTGATATGAATATCAGTTAATATGTTAAAGACTGACTAACTGAGTGTGTTACAATAGATTTGGGTGCTCAGGATAGACTTCTCTGAAGTGCCAATTACAAGAGACATGAATGACAAGAGACCCAGCCACAATAGGGAAACATGGGAAAACAGGGCCTCAAGATAAGAAACATGTGTTAGTACTTGGTATTAGTATATGTATGAAAAAAGCCCCTGGAAGTTAGGAAGAATATACGAATATGAATAGATTAATATGAATATAATAACAGAAAAGGCTGTACCAGAACTCATGCCCACCCAACCCCCCCACCCCCCAAAAAATGGCATGTCCCTGTTGTGGGCTAATACTTGAAAAGTAAAATTACTTACTGCAAACCCTCAGAGCAATTAACAGAGCAAGACTGCACAGAACCCTCACACATACAGATTTACATTTCACACTCACAGCAAGGCAATCCTTAAGTCCACATAGTCTTATCCTTATGCCCCACTCATCCTCACCATTTACCTATTCTAATGGAAGTTGCTAGACTTTCCATCCCTACCTCCCTCCAGCACTCTGCTCCATACAGGTCTTCCCCAGAAGTATATGCCCCGTCCCCTCTACTCCTTGTTTTTGACTCCCGCCCCCACATCCCCCAAGAAGTCCATCCAATGTGAGAGCAAGAGCTAAGTTCAAATATTTTTGGAGAACCAATGTTGTGCCCAGCACTGTGACAGCTGTTAAGATGATAACAATCAGAAAGGATCTCTTTTTGTACCCAAATTGTTTTACAGGGGTAATGAGGTAGGAGTTAAGGAGAAATATTATCATTAAGACAAATCTTTAAAAAATAAGTTTCTAAAATACCAGTTGGAACCCAGAGTATATTTCCCCAAAAGAAACACTATTATGAGTGGTTTATCTAATGGGTAAAAAGACTTTTAGGTCTAAGAAACAAACTATCATTCATAACTTCTATTAGAAACATTTCCAAGTACTAATTATCTTATAAGGCAAGCTCTTAAGCAGCAATCAGTTTCTAAATTACAGATTAAATGCATCATCAAAAATAACTTAATTCAGGAATTACAGGCCTATAATGGATTAAAAAACACACACACACATTACTAAAGCATATTAAAAATTTTTTAAGATCCCAAACAAACCTATAAAAGTAAATTTCAGACCTGCAGTGACTTTAATTTCAGCTATAATTTTCTTTACACTACTACATTACCTGAGTTTGTCCTTAGTTTTAGTAAATTCCACACAAATAATAACCTCACCTCATTATTAATTGTTAAAGCAGTAAGTAAACCAACTAAAAATATATAAGATTACAATAAAAACTGAAGAAAAAAGTAATTTCAAAATCAAAATGGCATCCCCAGTGAAATAATTTATTCAGGCATGGATCATTAATAGATGCTGAAACCATTAAGTGAAAGAACAGCTACTCGGGGACAGAATATTCCCTGTGTGTCCAAGCATCACCTCATAGACTACTTGTTAAATGTAATCAAGAAACAAACAAACCTTTAAAATGAAGAAAAGGGTCTGACAGCTAGTTACTAGCTCAACCAAGAAAGGTTAACTCAGGTGCCTTCTGACGTGATGCAGTAAGAAGTATGCAACCTCACCTCTGTAATAGCAGAAACAATCAGCGTTAATCTAATGGAGATTCTAGACCAAACATCTAGTTTAAAAGACATAGAAATGGTCTCTTTTTCAGACTACTGGAATGGTGGCATAAAGAGCTACACAGATTCTCTCATCAGTGAAACCATAACCAGTAAAAATCATAAAAAGCAACCTTTTAAAGTCTCAGGGAACATACAGCAAATGGAGAAAACTTTATGCAAGACATACTAAGTCTTGGTGAGAACAGCAAGAATCTGTGGCATTGGAGACATGAACGCACTCCTGGCCCATAGTGTGACTGAAGCTCTACTCCAGGCAGATGTAGCCAAGAACATGGGGCTCCTTCTCACCTCTGCTAATAATCTAGGCAGGGCTACGATTTCTCCCCAAGAGGGACAAGCAAGCCAGCAATTCTCATCCACTCTAGCTATGTGTTGCAGCTCTATGCCAGGTATGTGTAACCTAGAGATCTAGGATTCTCTTTTTCTACACAGGTACCACTCATGGAGCAGACACTCTACCCTAAGGGTCGCGAAACTTTTGGCGATTGAGTGCCAAAGTTTATGAAATAAGAGTCTACTCGCTCGACTCGCGTGCCAACTCATCGAGTGAGATAGAGGTATCGATTATTTTTATGTCTATAAGAGCATAAACAATAATTTAAATGGTATTCACAGCTCTGCGTGCCAAAATAATTGCTCTGCATGCCACTTTGGGCACGCGTGCCACTTTGGGCACACGTGCCATAGGTTCACCACGCCTGCTCTACCCCATACACATCAGACCAAGAATAGTGGTGGGCCTCAATCATGGCTACCCCAGTCTGTTCAAAGGGCAAGGTTCCACACCTGGAACAATAAGTATTGCAGATTTCAATACTCTATTTTCAATAATAGATAGAACTAAGAAGAAGACCAATAAGGAAAAATAGTCTTGAACAACATTATACACAAACTAGACCCAATAGACATGTACAGAACACTTCACTCAACAACAGTAGAATGCATACCTCCTTGAGTATACATGCAGTACACATGAAATATGCTCTAGGGAGACCATATGCTAGGCCACAAAACAAACCTCTGATGTCATGCAAGTATGTTCTCTGATCACAATCAAAAACAGAAATATGGGAAATTCACTCACACTTCCAGATTTCAAAACTTAATACAAAGCTACAGTCATCAAAGACAGTGTTGGTGAATGTCATAAGGATATATATATATCAATGAATCAGATTTTAAAGTCAAAAAACAAACTCTTAAATTTAAAGTCAACTGATTTTCAACAAGACAATTCAATGGAGAAAGAAAGCACAGTCTAACAAATGGTACTGGAACAACTGTATATCCACATGAAAAGAGTAGCTGGACCTCTTTCTTATACCATGGAAAAATAAATAAATAACTCCAAATGGATCACAGAGCTAAATGTTAAGAGGTTACACTATAAAACTCTTAGATCTAAGAGCAAATTTTCATGACTTCATAGCCACTAGCAGCATGGCTATAATCAAAAAGACATATAATAAGAGGTACTGATGTATAAAAATCAGAACCCTAATGCACTACTAGTGGGCATGTAAAATGCTGCAGTCACTTTGAAATATCAGTTTCTCAAAATGTTAACCACAGTTACTAAATGACCCAAAAATTCCACCTCTAGGTATATAACCAAGAGTAATGAAGACATAAGTCACAGTAGCTTTATAATAACCAAAAGTGAAAACAACTCAAGTATCATCTGAAGAACAGGAAAATAAAATGTTGTATTTCCATACAACGGAATATTATTTGGCAATAAAAAGAAAGAAAATCCTTTTTAATATATGCTACAACATAAAAGAAACCTTGAAAACATGCTAAATGAAAGAAGGCAGTCACAAAAGACCATATGCTGTATGATTCCTTTTTAATAAAATGTCCAGAATTTATAAAAACAAAAAGTGGTTGCATAGGGCTAGGGGATGGGGGAAAATGTGCAGTGACTGCTGGTGAAAATGTGGTTACTATTTAGGATGATGAAAATGTTCTAAACTTGATTGTAGTGAGGGTTGCATAACTCTGTGAACATACTAAAAACGAATGAATTGTATACGTTCAGTAAGTGAACTGTATAGTGTGGTCTGGTCTATATCTTAATAAAGTGCTTATTTCTTAAAGTGCTTTAACTATGTAAATACCAAATTCAGCCAGAGACAAGGAAAAGTGCCTGAAGAAATGAACACCATGTGGCTAGAACATCAACAACAATAACTGATGTTAATTAGAAGCAAGGACGAGCATTTGTTCAAGAAACCAGAGCTTGGGAAGCTGGGATGGCTCAGCAGATTGAGCGCTCGCTTTGCAGCCCCGGAGACCAGGGATCGCATTCCAACTCCAGCCCATGCGGACCCATGTGCTGAGCTGGGGTGTGCCCCCAGTTCAGTTCTTGCCTGGGCCTATGTGGGAGCCCCCGGCCCAGTTCCTGCCCTGCGCAGCCCCGCGCCCACCTATGGAGTAAAACTATATGGAAAACTAATGCTGTCAACTATGGAGACTGCTCTGGGCCCTCCCCCTTCTCTCTGTCTGTCTCTTTGTCTGTCAAAAACCAATAAAAATAAATCTTAAAAAAAAAAAAAAAAAAGAAACCAGAGCAAAATTAAAGACTTTGGATATAAGCCAAGAAGGTTAAAAAATGCCAGTCCCATTTAAATCCATACTGTACAATTCAAATTCATTTCAGTTTCTCAATAAAGGTCATTTGGCAAATAGGACAAGAAATTCTCTTTGTGCAGGCATTATAATAAGGTTGTTTAGCATCCCTACGTACTATAATATATGTAAATAACACTACCTAGAGATTGTTTTCACTAAAGATGCTTCCATATATCTATTTTCAAATACTCTTGCAGTTAACCCATTTCCTATCTGCCTCGATAATAGTCGATGGCAGCGCTTTGTGGCTGCAATGTTTACCCCAAGATAACTTGCAGATTATAATCCTAACTTTGACACATGAAAAAAATTAATAAATACTGATTATCATATACATTTGTGACATTAGGATTAGAAATGAGTTCTGTTTACAAATAACTCCATGAACTGTTCTTATATTTTATTTTCACATTGAAAACCGGTCAGATTTGCTTCAGCATCAAAGAGCATGTTTACATAAAATTAAAAGAATGAGGCAGCAAGCTGCACTTTTTTTTTTCTAAACAGGAAATGGATTAAAGAACTACCAGACTACTGAAGCATTCCTTATGAGATGTGACTTCAGGCAAACTTTCAAAAACTGATATATTTTGAAATAAAAAATATGTAACAAAATACATATAACAGAAGTAAAGAAGTTATTTCCTTGCTTTCTCTTCTCATAAAATATTTCATCTGCTTAAGAGTTTCAAAGGACCTACAAACTCCATTTGGTGATAGAAGCTACAAGCTTAAATCCTCCTAAACCAATCATGACTTAAAAATATTCTTATTCTTAATCTGTTTTGTAATTAGAGAGATATCTATATTGTCAAATAAAAAGTATGTATATAATACTATAGAAATATAAAAATGGCTAAGAACAAAAGACAAGCAGGAAACATCAGATTATAAACAGTAGTTGTATTTGTGTAGCCCTAGGGGTTATGAGGATTCCTACAGTCTATATATTTTATCTTTACAATGAAAAAAATATTTTTTAAAAGGCCAAGCATTTTCACTTTATATCTATTCTCAATTTCCACAGGAAATTTGCTTCATTTTTCTTCCCTACTCCTAAAACGTTCCATCTTCTCAAGAGCTTCGAATCATCATTCATTTCTCTTGTTAAGCACATACCAGGAAATCATGAAAATATATTAAATATTGCATTTTTAAGTAGATAATATGGTCACTAATTGCAATCTTATCACAAAAATTCAGGAGAAAGTTTACAAACTTGGTTTTCAGTAACAAGAGTTGATAAGCAACAACAGTTCTGCCATATTTCCTAGATTTACGATGGCAATATTTAGCAACAACAACAACAAAAAATCTTTTAGCACTTGGGGAACTCTGAGTCTTGAATTCAAATAGTAGTTTTAACTGCAAATAGTTATCTCTACAAAGCACTTAATATTCTTACTATTTGATGTTCATAAAATCAATAGTTTAAAATATTTAACAGTCTGAGAAAAATAAAACTAACCCAAAAGTTCTAATGTATTATTTACTTTTCTTTAAGCTTCATATATTATATAGTACACTTCCAATACATAAAAAAAAACAAGTTTGTATTTGTTAGCAATATGTCTTTCATTTCATTTCTAAGTCATCTCCATAACTGTTCCCACAGCAATTTGTTTCTTTACCAGATAACACACTGTTGGATCTAACATTCCTAAAGATGTACAGAGTATTCTGCAGTGCCACCTGATGGTAAGAAGTAAGTGTTACACCCCAAAGCATCCTTTTCACCTCAAGAGGAAAATACTGGCTCAGGTATTGCTCAGGCAGGACAACCATCTGGAAATACACCATGGGTTTTCAGGGTTCAAGAAGTTAGGTCAATAAATGCTGAGAAAAGAGCTCCTGAAAGAAAAAAAGAAATGGGAGCCTAAAGAATAATGCTAATACAAAAAAAGATGGGATTCAAAACATGAACCTCACCATGAAGCAAAACATGACAACAAAAAAAACTTCCTTACAGCACTGTCTCTACTTCTATAGTTAAATACTATTAACATTAAAAATGCTCTCTATCAAAAGATAACATGAGATGAAGACATGAAAGTTTTGAGCTTTATATAAAGCAAATATGACAGAATTTAAGAAAATAAATTTTTATAACAATGTAAGCAATGGTTTAGCAGAAAGGAAGAGACAGAGAAACTGTGGAACAAGAACAAGCAGAGTAATATGAGGAAAGGGGCGGAATCATCTGTTGAGAAAAGCATTGTAGTATTCTACATTTAAGAGGATAAATATTCAGAAAGGAAAAAATGGCCAGATACAAGCCATTCAAAAAATGAAAATAACTTAAAAGCTATAATTTTCCTCCTGGAAGAACAGGTATTGGGCAAATAACTTGAAGAGCACCATTTTGGTGAAAAGAATAAGCAAGATAGCGTTTACCCTGCATTACTGGACATTTCCTACAGATAGATGAGAGGGATGTCATTTTTTTTTTTTCAGACAGTTAAATTTCTGCAAGTCAAATTGTAATCTACAGTCCAAGTCTACAAAAAGAAGAGGCAGAAAACACATTCTTGGGGAATTAAAAATAAAAAATATTACAAAATTGCAAAACTGCCTGGAGTCAAAAGCAAACTAGAGAAAGATAATGAATGAGTCCAAGACAAGAAAGAAATGAATTTCTGTGAAGACCAAAGAAACATCCAAAGATAATCAAAATAGAAAAATCATATTAGAAAGTTTAAAGAAACATTTTATTATTTTTGAGTACCGGTAACTAAAATCTTAGAAGCAGTATGCCACCCCAACCCTCCCCCCGCCCCCCTGCCCCCCCCCACACACACACATACAAGAACATTAAACCAGAATCTGAGCAACTTCTAGTTCACACACCAATGGTAACTAGGGGGTAATTAGGTGGAGGTAAGATAAATTAGATTGACAATGAGCTGATAACTGTTAAAACTGAGTGAGGGCAGATGAAGGTCCATTATATAATTGTCTACTTTTGTACATGTTTTTTAAAATGGCAGTTAATAGGCCATGATACAGAGATCACTAAAGTTGCTGTTCACGGCTGACATCTCCTCTGGAAATCTGTAACTGTACTGGATAGTAAAGCGCTGTTCTATATATTACATACTTCCATTACATCTATTTCCTTGTTTACTTTCATCTCACCGACAAAACCATGAGCTGCTTAAAGGCAAGAATTTTAATCCTATTCATCTATATATGCCAGCACCTAGTACAGTGTCAGGGATATAGCAAGTGCTCAGTAAATGTTTGATGAACTAAACAAAGGAATAATGTGATTGTGATTTCTAAGAGTGGAAAGCTAACTTTTAGAACAGTGTTTTAGAACTATCTTTCTGGAAGAACAGGGATTATAAAAGAAATAAATATCTACACAAGATACTATAAAGTAACAGTATGCTAAATGGCTGGAAAAAAATGAAGGAATAAATAAATAAGGGGACAATCCATTCATTATTGTCCTCTACGCAGGGGTCTCCCAAACTTTTCAGCCCGCGGGCCGCATTAACTATCAAACAGCAGTTTGGGGGCCGACTACACACTCGAGGTCCAAATAAAAAAGAATTAAAACATAAATATTGTTTTTAATTATTTATTTAATATTATTTTATTCAGATAAAAAGGTCTCCACAGGCCGGATGCGAGGGCCTTGCGAGCCACATCCGGCCTGCGGGCCGTAGTTTGGAGGCCCCTGCTCTATTGAAATGAGGCACATCAAGCCAACAAAATTTAACAGTACCTTTCACTGGGAATATCTAATACCCTTTGCTCCAATCTTATGCTCTCCAGTCAGCTTTCTGATATTTATTTGGTTTATCATTAGACTTCTCTACCTTCATTCACTAAATAGTTAGTGAACGCCTACAAATGTCAGACACTATTCTAGGCACTTGAGATACATCAATGAGCTAAAAAAAAAATTTCCTGTGCTTACAGAGAGTATGCAGACATACCTTGGAGATATTGCAGGTTGGGTTCTAGATCACAACAACAGAGTCATAATCTTTTTGCTGATGAAAAGTCTTACGTTCAATTTGTTAAAAAACAGAACATCTAGGAAGCACAATAAAGCGAGCTACAATAGAACAATTTATGCTTATACTCTAGTTGGGGGAGAGAGAGAAATACAATATTAAGTAAATTATATATAATATGTATAAGGTATGGTCAAGAAATTCACAGAATGAAGGACAAAAAGAATTTTAAAAAATTATTTTTCTTTTCAATATATTTACCCTTAACCCTAATACACTTTTCACACCTTTTAATATTTATACCCACAAAAAAAAAAGTTTTGTTTTTGCCCTCAAAATGCAGCTTTAACCTCTTCATTGTCTATAAATTTCTTCCCTCAAAGCTGTTTTTTCGTATTTGGGAGCAAATAATAATGGGATGGAGTCAGGTCTGGATGATAGGGAGGGTGGTTTGACGTTTGGAAACCAGAAGAGTAACCAACACAACATTGCTCTAGAGCAGGGGTGTCAAACTTAAAACACAGGCCATTTGGTGCAACAGGCAAGATTCATGCGGGCCACATCACATTTACAAACGTCGCCGGAACTGAGTGTGTTTATACACGCCCACAGGCCCCCAGGAAAGGTACTGGGACACATATATACTCGTCTTCAGTAGTTAAAAGGGTTAACGAGGGAATTGTGTGTACGGTATTGCCTCAATCTCCCCTAAGCGCTATTTTCTTCATAACAATTTTTTCTATCTTCATTTTATTTCAGAGCATCGTGGGCCACAAAAAATTACCTCGGGGGCCGCATGCGGCCCACAGGCAGCCAGTCTGACACCCCTGCTCTTGAGCATGGGTGCATTGTCATGCAAAAGCAGCACCTGTTTGGTCCACTCTCTTCTTTTCTCCTTCACACATTCTTTTAACTGTTTCAGCAGACTGCAATAGTACTCTCCAGATATTATGACACTTATATCCTTGTAATCCATCAGCAGGATACCTTTCATATTTCAAAAAACATTAGCCAAGATTTTCCCAGCCAATTGTGAAACTTTGAACTTAGCGGATGGCATGCCCTTTTCACGCCACTGCGTGGACCCCTGCTTTGACTCAGGCTCATAATGATGAACCCAAGTTTCGTCTCCAGTGACAACCTGGTTTAAAACTTCATCTTTGCTGTCTCTGTGGGTCCAAAAACTGTCATGAACACTCAACATGCTGTTGTCTTTGAAGCAACAGTGAGCATTCTCAGCACCCATCTTACACTGACTTTTGGCATCCTTAGATGCTGATGGAGAATATTCAAAATGGTTGTAGGTGATACTCCAAACATTTCTGCAAGCTGTTTTTTATTCAATCTGGCATCTTCCACTACAAGTTTTTACCTTTTTTGACATTATCTGAGGAAGTGGCCTCAATAGGGAGTCCTGGACACAGGTCATCTTCAAATGATCTCTGCCTTGCTTGAAAAGGTTATACAACTTGTAAACCATGGATTTCCCAGTGCAACAGTCCCCATAAACCACTAAAATCTCTTCCAAAATGGTTTGAGATGTTTTCCATTGTTTTGTGAGGAACTTAATGACAGCAAAATTCTATTTTATCCCCACTTGGGTTCTCTTCACATTTGGCGTGCTTCTTCAGTGATATCTGAAAGAACACGAATGGATGCAAGTAGGCTGAAATTTGGCACATATATTGGTAAGTCACACAATCAAACTGTGTGCACTAGTACTCTCTCCTCTCTGATAACCCCCTGAACCTCAAATTTCTTGACTACTCCTCATAGCAAGCCAGTCTACAGAGCCAGGAGGCAGGTCTGAGAAAAAATCTTGTCCAATAAACCCAAGTATTTGTGTCTCATGTGGAGTTTTTAGTGAAATGACAATGATAAACTGCAATATGTCTCTTGCCTGTTTGGTATACTCGTACATGAGAGTCCCCTATGACTGAACACCACCTAACGGGAAGTTAAGAAGTTTATCCTAAATAGTGGCCCCCACACCAAAAGAGTAACAGAGGTGAGTCTCCAACTAGTGTCATCATCAACCTCTTTGACTAAAACAAAAAAATACACATCCATATAAAAACTACCAAAGAACAGTAATTATGCTTATTGGTTTTTAAATTCCTTCTCTGATGTAAAACAAAGAAATAGGAAAGAAAATCTGTTGATTTTGAACCTGCTATTGTTATTTGAACTGGGGTAAAAGCACCTGCCTAAATTTAATAGACTACAACTGATCAGATCTAAATTTAGTCAAAAACTTTTGCTATGGTAAGTGTTAAGGGATCATCAGTCCTTACCAAATATATACATACATCTTTGATGGTTAATTTCCAATTATGGGTCCAGGACATCACTACCGTATCTATAACTCTGTCTTAGAAGAAACTCGTTCTTATTTTGGAATTTTAGCCTAAAGAGTCACTGCATTTATAAAAATTCATTCAAAATAAAATTTATCCATTAAAAAATTTACTTATACCTAGGCTGTATGTCCAGTAATGTCCCCACAATTAGGAACTATTATACATTTTATCATTAAAATGTTTTGAATCATTAAAATAATTTTCTTATCATTATGGAGCCATCCATATCTGTTCTCTAAACAGTAAGTATATCTAATTTAAGCAGTTTGTTTTATGACCAAAAAACTGACCCAAAGAGGTCAAGGAAATAAACTATGACTTCTCTAAGACAATAGGCTCATTACTGACATTTTTGGGACCTAGAATTCAAGTCTCTTATCCCAACCCAATACCAAACTTTTGACTACAAAAGTTTTCTTTCTTTTTGATAACAGTGCTATCCATTGATATCTCAAATGAAATTACCAGTAGCTGTTTTGGGATTTAGTTGTTTTTTAGCTTTAGAACTGAGAATCAAATACAACATCAACCGTATAGCTTATCTTCTTGATAAATTTTACTACATCAAACCTGAAGATCAGGGAAAGCCGGGACGGCTCAGCGGGTTGAGCGCTCGCTTTGAGGCCATGAGGACCGAGGATCGAATCCCGGCTCCGGCCCAGGCAGGACCCACGTGCTGAGCTGGGGAGTTCCCACAGTTCGGTTCTCTAACTGTCTCTGTCTCTGTCTCTCTCTCTATCTGTCAAAAAGTAAAATAGAAATAACTATGCACTGAA
>PVKE010046598.1:0-12205 GCA_004027555.1 Craseonycteris thonglongyai | reverse complement strand
GAAACCATCCCTGCTGGGTAACCATCCTTGCTGGGTAACTATCGTTGCTGGGTAACCATCGTTGCTGGGTTACCATCCTTGCTGGGTAACCATCGTTGCTGGGTTACCATCCTTGGTGGGTAACCATCATTGCTGGGTAACCATCGTTGCTGGGTAATGATCGTTGCTGGGTAACCATCGTTGCTTGGTAACCATCCTTGCTGGCTAACCATCGTTGCTGAGTAACCATCGTTGCTGGGTAACCATCGTTGCTGAGTAACCATCGTTGCTGGGTAACCATTGTTGCCTGTTCCTCCCCATGCTCTTGGGAGAGCTCCTTGTGGGTCAGGTCCAGGAGCGGAGTTGCAGTCAGAGAGGGAGCACTTCTAAAGGCTGCAATGTAGCCCAGCACTGTTTACAAGTCTGCCTCCCACTGGGACCCCTTGGGGACTTGTTAAAACAGGTTTTCCTGGGTACCTGGGCCTAAGCCAACCCTGCTCAGAGACTCTCAGAGTGTGGAGTCAGCCTTGTTTCATTAAGCTCTCGGGCTGCTTGGACCTACATTTGGAGGTTCTCCTCTGGGCTCTGCCATGTACTCATTGTGTGATTTTGGGTGCGTTGCTAGATCTCTGTGAGCTCCGTGTCCTCATCTATAAAATGGGAAAATGGGGTGATGATTATGTGGTGGGGACCCAGTGGGGGATGGCCCTTACCTTCCCCCTGTTGCAGCTTGATGCTGTTGAGGCCTGTGGCATGCTCAGGGCAGCTGCAGCCTGGCTGGGCTCAGCATTGTTCAGAGGAGAGACTGTCCGTGAAGTCATGCTCAGATCTGCTGTTCCTCAACAGTTGTCATGAACCTCTCTCTCTGCTTTGTGCAGACCGTGTGCCCTGCTTTAGAAACACAGAGTATGGGCCAAGGACCTCGTGTGCAGGAGTTGAGCGGGCAGTGATTTCATGAGTTGAGATCAGTGCTCTAATGGGGGTGGACCAGGTGCCCTGGGAGTGCAGAAGAGGGCCCCTTAACCAGCCTGGGGGTGCAGGTGTCAGGCAAGGATTCTTGTGGGAGGACAACTAGCTGAGACTCAGTGGCCAGTTCGCAACTACTCATAACTAGGTGGAGTGGCACGCTGGCTGTCAGGGGAGGACATTCCAGGAGGAGGGAACAGTGAGTCCAAAGGCATGGTGATGGTGGGGGGCATTTGTGAGCCTGGTGCTCTTTTCTGGGGTGTTGCTCCGGGTCGGCAGGGGCTCCAGATGACCTGACACAGGCACTCACCTACCCCACAGCAATTGCTCCTAACTGTTTGGCCTCCGGTTGCAGCTGGAGGGGTTTATGGGAAGTCCAGAAGTGTGAGGGAATGTTAAGTGCCTTATAAGTACAGTACTTTGATTATTTTAAATTGCTGAAGTGGTTTCTAAGATGGTCTTAAGTATCCCAGTGACACAGACACAAAATCAATTAGTAAAGTATAACAAACCCTACCAGAGGAAAGTAGCCCTCTCACCTGCCTTTCCGCACCCCTACCTGTCTCCCCCGACCTGCTTTTCCTCCCCTCTACCCCCACATGCCCAAACCTGGCCTATCAACCTGGACTGGGACCCCCTCCTCTCACCTCCTAGCACCAGGCCAGGGAGCCTCCCACACCTGTGCTGGGCTCTCCTGGCCTTGAGTCTTGGCTTCTCAGTCATTTCAGGAGTGGGTAGGGGATGATCGGTGAGGAAAGAGAGGTTGCATGTGGAGTCACCTGAGAGAGTCTCCTTTAAGGATGCTGGTTTCTCCTGAATGGGCCTTTTACCCAATGGCCCCAGCAGACTTGGAGGCCCTAGGCGTGACTTTCCATTCACTTACAGTATTCTTGCTTGAATGCATAATACATTCCCTAACGTGTTCAAAGGAACCAAAGGATGTGCCCGGGCCTGGGCCTGGATGTAGCCTTCCCCCCTGGGCCCTCCTGTGTGCTCCCTGTGTGCTCCCTGTGCCCTCCTGTGCGCTCCCTGTGTGCTTCCTGTGCCCTCCTGTGTGCTCCTGTGCCCTCCTGTGTGCTCCCAGTGCTCCCTGTATGCCCCCTGTGCTCCCTGTGCTCCTCATGCTCCCTGTGTGCTCCCCGTGCTCCCTGTGCATCCTGTGTGCTCCCTGTGCTCCTTGTGCTCCCCATGCTCCCTGTGCTTCCTGTGTGCTCCCTGTGCGCTCCCTGTGCTCCTTGTGCTCTCCCTGTGCTCCTTGTGCTCCCCGTGCTCCCTGTGCCCTCCCTGTGTGCTCCCTGTGTTCCTTGTGCTCCCGTGCCCTCCCTGTGTGCTCCCTGTGCTCCCCGTGTTCCCTGTGCTTCCTATGTGCTCCCTGTGCTTCCTGTGTGCTCCCTGTGCTCCTTGTGCTCCCCGTGCTCCCTGTGCTTCCTGTGTGCTCCCCATGCTCCTTGTGCTCCCTGTGCTCCCTGTGTGCTCCCCGTACTCCTTGTGCTCCTCGTGCTCCCTGTGCCATCCCTGTGCTCCCCGTGCTCCCTGTGCTTCCTGTGTGCTCCCTGTGTGCTCCCTGTGCTCCCTGTGCTCCCCATGCTTCCTGTGTGCTCCCTGTGCTCCTTATGCTCCCCGTGCCCTCCCTGTGCTCCTTGTGCTCCTCATGCTCCCTGTGCTTCCTGTGTGCTCCCTGTGCCCTCCCTGTGTGCTCCCTGTGCTCCCTGTGCTTCCTGTGTGCTCCCTGTGCTCCTTGTGCTCCCCATGCCCTCCCTGTGCTCCTTGTGCTCTCCATGCTCCCTGTGCTTCCTGTGTGCTCCCTGTGCTCCTTGTGCTCCCCGCGCTCCCTGTGCTTCCTGTGTGCTCCCTGTGCCCTCCCTGTGTGTCTTCCCTGTGTGCCCTCCCTGCATGCCCTTCCAGGGCGCTCTTGGGCCTGTGTCACACAATCGGGGACACCATTTGTCCAGTGTATTGGGGATGTGTGCGCACCTGTGTTCTCTACCATTTTCACACGCCGGTAGCACCTGGTCAGTGACCCCCCAGTCGGCATCCTTGGTGATTTCTGTCTGTCAGGGGGGAGGCCTTTGCAGGGCCACACAGGTGTCCCTGCTTCCAGTCTCCTCAGGAGGGACACTCAGGTGGTTCCCTACCGTGTGCTTTTACAATTAGAGCCGTGATGGGTGGCTGTGCATTGGCCACTTTGTATGTCTCTGGAGGGTAAATTCTAATGGGTGCTGGGTGAAAGGGCAAGTGTTTTTTGTAATTCTTTGCCCTCCGGCCATTGATGGCTGAAGTCTGGGCTTGGTAGTGCCCTGTGGCTGGGCCTCCCTCCTCTCTGCCAGCCAGCAGGCCTGGGGGAGGCCCTGACCTGGCCTCTGTGCAGCCTCATGCAGGGGATCATGGGGAGCAGAGCTGAGCTGGACCCAGGGCCCTGGCTGTCAGCTTAGGAGCCTCCCAGGGGGTTCTGGGAAGCTGGGGTCTCCATCCTGTGTATGCCCCTTGGGAGGTGCTAAGAGCTGTGGTGGGGGGACCATCGCTGTCCAGGCTCAGCTGTCTGTCTACCCCCTCCACCCTCACCCCATCCCCATCATTCTGGTGTGGCTAATCCTAGCGAAACTGCTTCCATGGTCATCTCTGCTGTCCTATGGAACCTGCGGCTGCCTTGTGTCCGTTTCACAGATGAGGCTCCAAGAAGCAGTGACTCCTTGGGTCCTGTATCTGCTCAAGGGTGGCGTTGGACTGGTCCTTTGCTTCCTTCAGTTCCAGGCCAGCATTTTATGCTCACCCCACTCCAAGCCTTTGCTCATGCAGTTCTCTCTGTGGGGAGTGCCCTCCCTTCTTTTCTCACCAGACTTGGGGTCCGGGCATATCATTGAGACTGTTTGCTCCTCAGTTCTCCCATCTGCAAAATGCACCTAGGCCAAATCTTACTGGAGAATCCTTGAAGGTAGTGAGGAAGGAGCTTTCCCACTTCTTCCTGGAGGTCCTTAAAACTCTTCTTTTGCCAAGAGCCTTGACACTTCTTTTTGTGTTCCATATGAAACATGGTCTTCACGAATTTGCGTGTCATCCTTGTGCAGGGGCCATGCTAATCTTCTCTGTATCGTTCCAATTTTAGTATACGTGTTGCCGAAGCGAGCACTGAAACATGGTCTTAAGTATCAGGGAATCTACTGCCTTATTTCTCCTACCTGAAGGTACACAGTGAGATGAGAGATAGAAAAGCCTGTCACCTTGAGCATATTGCACATGTTTATTATATTAATTTTGCATAATTCACCAAACTCCCTTTGAAAAAGACATGGCTCCCCTTGTTGAAACCCTACCTATTCTTCCCCATTCTTCTAGTCCAGCTTCAAACCTCCTCCTTCTCTGGAACCAGACCCTCTCTGCCCATACCAGCCCTCACCTGCCTCTGACTCCAACCCTTCATGGGCAGTACTGGCCAGAGCTTTCACCCCCTCTACTCTCCTGAAAGAGAGAGAGAGAGAGAGAGAAAGAGAGAGATATCAAAATCCTGAAGTTAGGGACTATGTCATCTATTTGTGGGTTCTCACAGAATCCAGAGGGATAAGTAAAAAATTTTTTAACAGAGGTGTCAATGTGGAAAAAAACGTCATTGTTCTTAAAAGAAATCAGGCACAGAGCCTACTGGAAATTAGGCAGCAGGTACCTGATTCAACACTGGACGTTTCCCCATTTTGTGAGAGATCAGAGAGTAGGTTTTGTTCCAGTTTGTACAGTTGCGTTCATATGGCTGTGTTCACTGAGGATCTGCGACAGGCTCCACATTTTGCAATTGAACGAGGAAGTGGCCTTTCCCTTAGCTTTTATTTGGTTTCCAGTTCAATTGAAATCTGTGTATTTTATGCACAGCTTGGGGTCATATGAACTTGGTCTGTGGTTTTCAGGACTTTTGGGTGCCCGTTGTGGGGGGGCTTCTGAGCATTTCTCAGCGACTGCAATAGGGCCACAGGGCCTGGTGGAGAACCAGAAAGGGGATTCAGGGATCAGTCACAACAGTTCAGGTCACCGTCTGCTGAAGCCACTTCTTGATCATTTCACACAACAGTCCTTCGAAGTGGTCAGGACAGATGCCCTGTTTCAACAGGTGAGAAAACTGAGGCCCAGAGAAGTTCATGTGTGGTGGGCCACCTGACTCGTTAGTATCAGAGCTGAGGTTAGAACCAAGGTCTCAGACTCCCAGCCCGGAGCGTGGCCCCTGCGTGCAGCTGGGTGTCATGGGCAGGCCCTTGCCGTGCAGCGGCTCCTTCTTGCTGCAGGACTCTGTGCTGGTGGTGAAGGTGGTTTGCAGGCTGGAATCATGTCTGTCCTCCCTCTGTCCCACGGAGCCACAGGTAGTCAGCCTCGAGTCCCTAAGTCTGAATGTGGCCTGATGTCCCCTGACTCCTTGTTGGTGTTGTTGTAAAAGCCAATATGTGGGAAGCCAGGATGGCTCAGTGGGTTGAGCACTCCCTTTGCAGGCCCAGGGTCTGGGGATCAAGTCCTGCCCCCGGCCCGTGCGGACACATGTGCTGAGCTGGGGTGTGCTTCCCATGAAGGAGGCCCCCAGCTCGGTTCTTTTTTTTTAAAGATTTATTAAAAAAAAAAAAGAAAAAGATTTATTTTATTGTTTTTGACAGACAGAGAGAGACAGAGACAGAGACAGAGAGAAGGGGTGGTGGTGGCCCGTAGCAGTCTCCATAGTTGTACGTCATCAGTTTTCAACATGGTTTCATTCCACACAGGTGGGCAGGGGCCACACAAGGCCAGAACTGGGCTGGGAGTCTTCCACATGGGAGGCATGCCCCCTTGAGCCAGGGGCCCAAGTGGAGGGTGACAACTGAACTGGAGGCCTCCTGCATGGGAAGCACACCCCAGTTCAGCATATGGGTCCACACAGGCCGGGGTGGGATTCGATCCTTGGTCCCCGGGGCTGCAAAGTGGATACTTAACCCGCTGAGCCATCCTGGCTTCCCCACAGCTCGGTTCTTGCAGGAGCTGGGGTGAGCTTCCCATGCGGGAGGCCTCTGGCCGGTTCTTGGCCTGTGCGGCCCCATGCCTACCTGTGGAATGAAACTATGTCGAAAGCTGATGATGTGCAGCTGTGGAGGCTGCTCTGGGCCCTCCTCCTTCTCTGTCTCTCTGTCTGTCTCTCTCTCTCTGTCAAATAAAAAACAAAAACATTAAAATAATAGATCTTTAAAAAAAGGCAACATGTTTATTGCAGATTTGGAAGCAAACACAACATAAAGAACAAATGAAAGTTGCCCACTTATCCCACCATCCAGAGTGACCCCCTTGATACGTTCGCATATTTTCTTCTCTCCTTTCTTCTGCGTAATTTCTGAAGTTGAGGTAATAACATCTGTGTTGTTCTATAGCCAGCTCTTGTCCACCAGATGACATTGGGGAGCATTTTCCAATATTCTTCGTCTTTGAAACGTGACGGCTATGCAATCTCCCACGGGGCGCTGTCATCTTTGATGTGCCCTGTCTCACTGTGGCTGCCTCCTCCTGTGTCTGCATTTGCAGTGGGCTTCTTCTCTGTGAGGAGACGTGACAGTGAAGGCTGAGGTGCTGGGTGTGGGAAGCAGGAGGTGGGAGGGCCCTACTTAATTGGAGCGGTTATCCTGAGAGAGACAGGTGCTCAGGTGAGCTCCCCATGATGGCGGGTGGGAAGGTGGACATGGCAGGTGCAGCGTAGGAGGCAGAACCAGGTGTCCTTGGTGATGCTATGGGCGTGGGCTACGGGACCCCAGGGAGACGAGCTCAGCTGAACTGCAGGCATGGATCTGGGGGATTGTGACTTCCCTTTATTTCTGCTCAGGATGAAAGCCCCTAATCCTCTGGAAACTGAACTCAGAGATTTCAACCCACTGTGGCAGCTGATGGTGGGCCTGGGCAGGGGTCCAGGCTGGCAGGGAAGGCAGGTGACCTCACGCATACTATTTTGTGTGGCAGGAGGGGCCTGGGAGGAGGTGAAGGCCCTGGGGCTCCCAGGGTGGCATTGCTTTGGCAGCCCATTTTGCCCACATCGACTCCAGTCCCTTCCTCCAGCCCCTGCCCTTCCCACTGGGCCACTCTCTCCACCCCTCAATGTCCAGTCTCCTAGCTCCTGCTTCTGATGTTCCTTTAGCCCCAGAAGAATGCTCTGGTCCACTCTGCTTTACATTAAACAAATTGAAGTATAACTTACGGTAGCAAAGTGCTCCCATTTCAGGTGCACTACTTGATGAGCTTCTATCACTGCAGGTCCCTCTATGAGCATCAAGGTACAGACATTTTTAGTTCTGGAGAACATTCCCTGAGCCTCTCCTAGTCAATATCCCTCTCTCCTCAAGACCAACCAGGAGCCTGACTTCTGACAGCACAGATTCGTGTTGCCTGGTTTTGAGCTTCAGATAAACGGAATCATGTGGTAAACCGTTTGTGTCCGGCTTCTTTCACTCACCTTGCCTGTGAGATTCATATTGGTAATTTACTTTTTCATTGTTCTGTAGTGTTCTAGTATGTATTTGCATACCTTTATTGTTTATTTACCCATTCGGCTGCTGTGGGACATCTGGGCTGAATCCAGTGTTTGCCTACTATGAATAAAGCTACTCTGAACATTTGCGTACATGTCTTTCAGTGGACACGGCGCCCGTTTCATATAAATATGTATAGGGTTGCGGCTCATCGGATGCATGAATGACTAGCTTTAGGAGGCACAGCCAAACATTTCCCCAAAGGGATTATACCTTCTCTTTTTATTTTGGAAATTTCAACTGTGCTTTAAGGCACATTTATTTTTTTGACTTACACAACAGAAATTTATTTTCTCAACAGTTTTGAAGGCTAGAAGCCCAAGATCAAGGTGTTGGCAAGCTGGTGTCTGGTGAGACCTCTTTTCCTGGTTTGCAGATGGCCTCCTCACTGTGTCCTCACATGGCCTTGCTTCTCGAAATCGTGAAGTCCAGGGTTCACTTCCCGGCCTGGGCACACACGTGTGGTGCAGCTGGCAGCCATGGAGATCGCTCCATGGTGAAGGTGCTCACCTCCCATGCAGGAGGCCCTCACTCACTGCCGCCCTGTGTGGCCCCACGTCTTCCCGTGTGGAACAGAACTGTGTCACAACCAATGCTGTACAACTATGGGGACTGCTCTGGGCCCTCCCCCTTCTCTCCTGCTCTCGCCTTCTCTCAAACAACATTTTTAAAAAATTAAAAAAAAAGAAATAGCCACCTGGAAGTTAATTCCGGATTTGAACAGACATACAGGAATTCGAGCAGCCTTTTGTTGGCAGGCCCTGAAGTTCGTAATTTCCTTCACTCTTCCCTCCCCCTTCTGGTAAGGCCTCTCTTGCATGCCTGCTCTCGGGTCGTCCCAATGGAGAACACCACTGGTCACTCGCGTGCTGGCTCTGCAGGCAGGCTGTGGCCCCTTATTCACCGCTCTGTCTCTTGCCCTGAAAGTAGGTGATTAATGAAACAAAGGGGTGAGTTTATGTACCTGGCACTGTGTCAGGAGTTTCACAGAGGTTATCTAATGTAAGTCACTGGCTAGGAAGTCAGTCTCACTGGCCCCATTCTACAGGTGAGGAAACTGAGGGTCGTCTGGACAGCAGTAGAGGCCTGCGGCACTGCCTGCGGAAGCCTGTGCTCATTCCACAGTTCTAGGTGGCATGTGTTTGGAATTTCTCGCTCTTTTTCAGCTCGCCCACTTTGATTTTATTCAGCCTCATGTTCTAGTCTGAGGGCTGTTGAATTAAATCTCATGGGTGACCTAGTTCTCTTGTGACCCAGCCAGCTCTTGGAAGATGTGTCAGCTCTTTCTTCATCCTGGTTCTGTGCCTCAGAATTGGGGATTTCTGGGTTGGGGAAGGGGTGGGAAGTCCAAAGAAACCCACTCATATGTAATTAAAGCCCTCTTCTGGGATGGCAGGATAGCTCAATGGTTTGAGCACTTGCCTTGCAGCCACAAGGTCTGGGAATTGAATCCTGGCTGGGCCCATGCAGGCCCACATGCTGTACTGTAGCATGAAACTGGTAACCACCAGGACAGTGGCAGAGGCTCTCCCCTCCCATGCAGGAGACCCTCAGTTCGGCTCTGCCCCGTGTGGCCCCACATTCACCTGCGTGGAATGCAACTATGCCAAAACACTGATGGTGTACAACTGTGGAGACTGTTCTGGACCCTCCCCGCTCCTCCCTGTCTCTCTCTGTCTCTTTCTCTTTCTCTCAAACAATAAAATAAATTAAAAACAAAACAAAACAATAACCCTCTTTGGCATGGCCAACAATCATACCTCATTTTTACCTTATCAAAGTTGCATTCCATTGATTTTGGCAATCCCTGGAGGTCGCAGCCTGGCTATCGTCATTTGCATTTTCTGAGTGATGAAAGTGGAGCCAAGGGAGGTGGCATGATGTGCCCGAGTTTGTCCTGGAGTCTGGGGAAGATCTGGGGCGATATCTGGAGCTCCTGCCTCCCAGCCATGCACTGTAGTGCTTCAGGAGAATTGGGGGAGGATTGGAGTTAAGCTCCAACCCAGCAGGGCTTGTCTCAGGGCTGCTTGGGGAAGCTGGAATGGCTCCTTCATCGATCTACTAAGTGGTCTTTCAGAGTCCTGAAAGCTTTGCTGGGTGTCTCAGGGGCAGCCTCTGGGATGAAGTTCACCACAGATCCCTAGAGGAGCCCGGCCCCTGTTCGTGGTCCTGAAACCAGACCGCTGGTGGGAGGCAGGGGAGGGGTAGCGGTGTTGGCCTTGGAGGCACTTTCAGCTTTCCAGGAGGTGCTCTCCTGCCAGTCCTGGTGGCAGCTGGGCATGTGGCCGGGCAAACAGTGTGGCTGTCTTGATATTTTAACTGAAGCCTGCAGACACGGTTGCTCTCTCTACTGTGCTAACAATGTACAGAATAAATAATTCAGTGGTGGCTATGTTGTGCCTGCTGTTCTCACCCATGGGGTGGCCACGTGCGTGCTCACATGCAAACTGCCGGGTGGGCCAGGAGCTGCTATTATGGGCTGGTGGCTGGGCTAGAGGCAGTGCATTGGTGGTTTTAACAGGGCCCTGGCCCCCTCTCAACCCCGGTGAATCGGCTTCTTCCTGGGCAACGCCCTAGGAGAGGTTAGTGGAATGTGGGGCCAGTTGCTCCTGTGTGCTGTGATTAAGTGGCATTTACAGGTCTGGTTGTCCTGAGACAAGCCTGATATGCAGCAACCTGGAGGAAAGGCCCCTCTTCATGGACACTCTTCCTGAGCTGTGTTTGAACTGGTTGCACTTGATTCAGCAAATATGGAGCTCCAAGTTTGTGTAAGATACCAGAGCAGGCGGCGGGCACGGGAGTGATTGCCAGAGTGAATAAGTCTGGGTCCTTCCTGGATAGGGAGGTGTGTCACAGCTTAAGTTGGGGTGTGGAGGGGCTGTGGTAGAGGTACAGGTCTGTGGGAGCTCAGTTCTGACAGGGTGTGCTTGGGGTGGCTGCCTGAAGGAGTTGGTCGGGTCCTGCAGGCAGAGGGAGCCCTGACAGTGCTCTAAGTGGAAGGGGCATGTGTGGCTGGAACTTAAGGTATATCTAGTGTGTCTGGTATGGACAGCAAGGCTATGGCATGGGGGAGGGTCAGATGGTTAATAAGTTGATATGGGGCTAGGGTAGATTGTGGGGAGGGGCTTAAGCCAAGAGTGTGGACTTGATCCTGCAGGGTGGTATTCCTGTCAGATTTGGGAGTTAGGAATATTCCTTTGGGAGTGGAGTGGAGGGTTGGTTGCAGGCCAAGGCCTGAGGCTGACATAGTGATTAGGAGACAGATGGTACAGTTCAGACTGGAAGTGATGGTGGCCCAAATGGTGACCTTAAGCATTTTGCCATTCATTCACCAAATAGTTAGTTAATTAGATATTGAGCTAGGTTAGGAATACAGCAGTGAACAAAAACACATACAATTCTTGCCCACATGGAGCTGATTTTCTAGCGGAAGAGAAAGTGAATAAGAGAAGCAATAATTCAGGTGGTGGCAAGTGCTATGGAGGAAGTTGCCTGTTGCCCAGGGTCAGGGCTTTTAGAGTGATGGAGGAGGGGAAGGGCTCCTTTAAATACCGTAAGGCAGTCAGGGAAGGGACATTTGAATATAGACCCAGGCAAGTAAGGAAGGGAGAGAATGGCCAGATGGTGGAAGGGACAGCTAGTGCAAAGACCCTGAGGCAGGAACATTCTTGGCCCATCTGAGGAACAGCAGGATACTGTTCAGAGAGGAGAGGTACAGGGGCTAGACTGGCAGGAACTCCTGGGCCCAGGACAGAGTTGTACTGTTCACTCATGTGCAGTGGGCAGCCTCTGGAAGGTTTTAAGCAGAGAGTAACAGGATCAGATTTATGGTTTAAAAGGTACTCTCTGGTTGTCCTGTGCAGACTGAATTTGTGGTATTGTCAGTGGCTCCTGTGGGCATTGCAGAGTGTTTTGTAAGAACCCTCCTTCCTCCTTCCCCTTCTCCCCTCCCCTCTCCTCCTTCCTCCCCTCCTTTCCCTTTCCTCTTCCTCTCTCCTCCCCTCTTCCCAGGGGGCAATCAACCCCTAATCCTCCTTCACAGAAGCCCCTGAAGAGGCTTCCAGGGGACAATTCTGCAGAGCTCTGTCCTTTCCTGTCCCCTGCCCTGCGCCCCTGGACCCCAAACCCCGGCCCACCAGGGTTGGGACCCTCAGCCAGTGCTAGATGGATGGGCCCTGTGCAAGGCCCTCCCTGAGCCTCAGTTTCCCTCACCCACGAGGTGAGCACACCTCCCCAGGTTGATGTGAGGTTTAGATGGGAGGATGTATGTGCAGACTGAAACTGGAAGGCTATTGTTATTATAATTTTCAAAGCCAGAGGGAAGACCAAAGGGGTGGCTAAGAGGGGGGATGCTGAGAATAGTTACTTAGGGGAACCTATGACTCCAAAGGTGGCCCTGGTTGAAACATAAATGGAGTCAAAAGCTGTAGGAACAAGAAATTTGGGGCAGCAGATGCCCAACAAACTGCCAGAGGAAGCCAAGGGCGGGGAGAGGGGCACATCCTTGGTCTGAAGGGGATGCAGTGACCCTGGGCTGGAGAGGCTGAGTCCTGTCACAGGAAGTCCTGCCTCAGCTTCCCCTGTGCCCCCTCCAGCCCCTTCCCACCAGGAGGTTGGGGCCACAAAGGGGTTTCCATCTGGAACTCAAATGTCCTCATTTGGGGGGTGCTCACATTCCCCACCTTTCACACCCAGACCCTTCTCTGCCCACAGAGAAACTGGCGAGCCCCCCCCCAGGACCCCCC
>PVKE010046597.1:0-12204 GCA_004027555.1 Craseonycteris thonglongyai | reverse complement strand
TCCCATCTCATTTAGATGTTTTTCTGGAGTTTCCCGCTGTTTTCTCACTAGGAACATATTTTTTTATTTCCTCATATTGGCTGCCTCTGTGTGTGTGGTTCTAAGTATTTTAAGTGGATCTGCTCTGCCTTCCAGTACTGCTAAGTAGCCTTGTGTGGTAGGTACCCTATTGGGCCCTGGCAGAGGTTCCCTGGTCACTGGCACTGGGTGGTCCTATAGATACTTTGGTGGCAGAGCTGTGCCTTGAGTCACTCAGTAACAGTCTCAGAGCACACTGACACCAGTTGCCGCTCACCTGGGGCCTGCAGACTCCTCCAGTAGCTTTCCAGGAAACGTTGCAGTGCAGATGGTGCTGGAAGCTCATCGGAGAATGTGCCTCTGGGGTTGGGGGAGTCGGGCAGGGTGGGGATCACATTGATTGGGCAGGGTGGAGAGAGCAGAGCTCACCTAACCAATCAGGTTCAGATTTGGCTGTGTGGGGGCGGGCGCAACACAGGGAAGATGGCACCCACCAGCCAGCTACTTGGGAGGAGGACCCAACTCAGGAAAAGTGGTGGCATTTCCTCCAGCCCTCGCCCCTAAGCCAAACACCTCAATCTGTCCCCGGCACACCTCCAATACCCCCCCCCCCTCCCTGAGTCACTGTCTCTCTGCCAGAGCGCAAGGTGAGTGGCCACGAGCAACTGGGTCTGTATGTGGACAATTCCAGAGGATTGGGTTTCCCACAGCCTTCCACACCCCGATGGTCGGAATCCCCAAATCCCCACTATTTTCCACAGCCAAACCTGGGGCTTCTTTTCCCAGCACCAACACTCTGAACTGGGGAGCTTGCTGTGGGGCTGTGGAGGAGGGAGACCCTGCAGCAGAGATATCGCTGCTGGTTCTCACCCACCACTGGAAGATTTGGGGCTCTCCCTTTCGCACCTCAGCCACTCATACCAGTCCCAACACGGCGTCTTCTCTGTTTTTTTTAGTGATAAAACTTCTGTTCAGCCAGACTTCAGATGGTTCTCCAGGTTGGTTGTTCATTCTATAATTTAGTTGTAATTGTAATTTGTTCATAGGACAAAGGAGGCACTGTATTTACCTACTCTGACATGTTAGTTACTCTCTAAATTCCTAATTTTAACATTTCACAATTCAGACAACCTTCAAATCTACTTTTCTTACAATTTCTACCCTGGCTGTAGATCTCATAGTAAGAATTAATACATATTGGTAAATGCTAAGAAACCATCTTTATTTTCTGATTTAATTATTTTTCCCCACCATTTGAGCAGACCATAGGTCCTTTCTGGGCACTATGAAAGTGCTTGACCCTAAGTTAGGAGCTGAAGAAGAGAGAAAACAGTGATGTCTCCATTACCATTATTGGAGACATTCAATCAAGCACCTGATAGCCATTACTCAGGGATTTTATTTCTGTCACATTTTCATATGTTCATATTTACTTTGCTCATTCATAGCTTAATTCGGACCATCATTTACAGACAATAGTAATTTCAGTGAATAAGAAGAAGAGGGCAAAGTACTAAAAACTGAATTGTTGAGAGCTTCTCAAACATTAACATACCTACAAATTGCCTGCGACTCTTGTTTAAACGCAAATTCTGACTGAGTAGGTGTAGGCTGAACCTGACATCATGTATTTCTAAGAAGCTTCTAGGTGACGCCTGATACTGATGCTGCATTGAGTAGCACAGGCCTAAACTGGCAGGTCTCTGAGTGAAGCATCTGTCTTTTATGCCTCACTCTAGACCAGAGCCTGGCCCACTGCCTAGCATGTAGCAAATGTTCAATAGACATCTTTGGAATAAATAATTAGTTGTGGAAGAGACATATTAACAAAGAAAAAAATATAGGGAAGCAATGCATTTATCTCAACTCAATTTTCTCTTACACAGAGTTGTCCAAACCATTTTTAAATCTAACTTCTCATCCTGACCATCAAACTGATCCATACTGACTCATTGTCTGTACCTATCCGCTTTTTCCCACACGGCTTCCTCTCAGATTCAGCCACTTTTGCCACTGCATACACATAAATGTACGCCCACCTTCTAGAGTGCTCTACAACCTGTTTCTCTTCTGCCATAAACCTAGGCCCACCAACCTCTTTAGCTCAAGTGCCATCTCCTTCTTAAACTCCTGCTCAGCTTTTTTAGCCATACCCAATACCACCTTTCCAAGAAGTCTGTAGCTAGCTCACAGTTCTTTTCAGACATTGAAATTAGAACAAAATGATATGATGATCTGAGAGCAGATCCATAGAAGAGATAATTAGTTCATTTGGTGGCAAAGTAGTGAAATGTCCTTCTGTCAGGGTGAAGTGCAGTATCATATTTGCACAGCTCCTGGTAAGTAACTATAGAAAACGAATCATCTTCAGTAGTCTTTTCTGTTCTTGGAATACAGATAGAGGTGAAATTTGAGTGTAACTATATAGAAAGACAAGACACTAAGACGTGCTATGGTGTAGTGGTTAGTTTCAAAAATCAAACTTAGGGGGATGCTGGGATGGCTCAGTGGGTCTAATGCTTGTCTTGCAGTCCCAGGGTCCGAGGATCAGGGTCCAAGGATCAAATCCCATACCAGCCCAGTGAGGATCCATATGCTGAACTGGAGTGTGCCCCCAGTTTGGTTCTCACCGTAGTCAGCTTCCTATGTGGGAGTCCCCTGGTTCAGCTCCTGTCCCAGGCATGCTACCCATGTGGGAGGCCCCTTGCTTGCAGGGGTGTGCCTCCCATGTAGGAGGCCCCCAGCCCAGTTCTTGCCCTATGCAGCCCTGCGCCCACCTGTGGAATTAAATTATGTAAAGAACTAGTGACATGCAACTATGAAGATTGCTCTGGTCCCTCCCCCCTTTCTCTCTGTCTCTGCTTATCTGTCTCTCTCTCTCAAAAACAGTAAAAATAAATCTTAAAAAAAAAAACTTAGGTTCAAATGGTGACTGACTCCATCGCTTGTTATATCTATGGCTTTGGCCAAGTCCTCTGGTTCATGAATCCTAAGTTCTGCATTTAAAGGGGATAAATGATACCCAGTATAGTTTTGGTAAAGATTAATGAGATAACAGATGTGAAGTACTTAGCAAAGTACCTAGCATATAGTAGGTACTCAAAGTTTGCTATTGTCACCATTATATAAAGGTTTTCACACAAGCAATAGTTCTCACAACCACAATAGCAGCATCACCTGGAACTTGTCAGAAATGCAAATTCTCAGGTCCCTCCACAAACTTCCTTATTAGAAACCTGGAGTGAAGCCCAGCAATGTGTGTTTTAACAAGGCCTCGCAGGAAACTGATGCACACTAAACTGTTCTAAAGATGAAAGAAACTGTAGTTGTAAACCAAGTAAGCTTAGTCTCAGACACATTAGGGATACTAAATGGTTACTATTATTTTTAATGGGTTACGGTTTTTGCTCTAGAAGTGCTTTTATTCCACTTTCTAACACTAACAGGTCCTGCCCCACATTTGAAACTACCTAGCTGCTTCAGTTATGGAGCTACCTAATTGCCAGCCTTTGAGAGTGACCCAAACTGCTGCTCACCAACTATTTAATTGCGTATCCAATTGCCTCCCTAGAAACATCCATTGGTCTAATTGCCAGGGGCTGACCCCTGCCTGCAGGAGCATGACCCCCAGCTCTCCCCGTGCTTCAGAGTACAGCGCTGGAGGCTGAACACTGCACACACAGCTCCACTTCTGACACTTCTAGTCACACAGTTAATGTCACTGAGGCCATAGGCACCAACTCTGTGCACGATTCTGAATTACATCGACATGTTTGAGCTTTGATTTTGGTTTTGTATCTTTCTGTGCTTTTGTTTTTTGAGAAGTGGGGGCAGAAGCTGGGGAGAGTTGCTTTTGCTTCCTTAACAGCAGACCAGTAAAACTTTTCCACAAAAACTATGAATTGTTCAAGGCCAGCCCGTTAAGCAGCTGGGGCATTTTATTTCCTTTTCACTGCACTTACAAGCAAGTCATTTATCTCTAAGTTAGCAAGCAAGAAAGGGGAATTAGGAATACATTTAAGGCAGTGTTTAGGGCTAGGCATGAGGAGGGAAATGGGCATTGCTTATGCTGATTTCATGTTCATGACACTGCACGCGAGAGAAACCATGTGTCTTTTTTGGAGTCCAACTTTCCTCTCTCTGCTGTCCTTATGTTTCTCTTGGTTTCCTCCTCATGCCCCTCCTGTCGTACCAGAGTTCTCGAATTTCGATGAGGACAAAATGGTGGAATACAGGACAAGTGATTCCTTTGGGTAGCAAGCCACCAAACATACTCTTTCTTTCTGCGAGAACTGGCATAGGATAAATAAGCCATCATTTTATAGACTAAAGCAGAAAAGAACCTCTTTTTTTCCCCATCCAAATGGAATAAACAATAATCAGAGAAGATGTTCTATTTCCACACTTTTTATTTTTTTTAATGGAGGTATATGAGTCTACTGTATATCAATGCAATCTATATAGTAGTGAAAGAAAATTGGAACAAGCTAGGAATTTCCTCAAAAACCAGGGAAACCAAGGTTCTTTAATAAGTTCCATTGGCTTACTTTTAAAATATTACACAACACCCACTTCAAAGATTTGGTAGGGAAATGTACTGCATTATCAACATAGAAGGGAAAAAATGGGTTCAATGCATTTGCTATCATTATAGTAATTCTCTGATTTCCCATGATTTGCACTAGATATAACCTAATTTCCCTTGCAAATCAAATTGCATTCACCTGTAGCCTAAATCTTGTTATAAAGTTGCTGAGTCTATTGTCAACTATTTAAAATTTTAATGACTGCTTTATCTGAAGTGAACGAATTCTGCCAAGACTACTCTTTATTTACTATCCAAAAGTAAGAATATGCCTTTAATGATGCCATAACAACCTCTGCTTGGTTTGCCGTAGTAGACAGTGTATGCTCATAACTGATTTTTTCTTGTCTGTCTCCTAATCAGTTGACCATAAGCTAGGAAACATGCACTAAAAACACGTTTAGCAAAACACAAGAATATGGTGTTTTGTCTACAAATATGTCTGTGGTGGATTACAAAATGTATAGATTATTTTCATACCTTTATACAGACATATTTACAATGGCATCAGAGAAATAGGACCAGAGAAAAATAGGGATACTAAAATAATTGGTTATTATTTAGAAACTTCCGTGATTTAGCTATTAAATACTAGATATTATAGTATAATCTTAAACAAATAATAAACTACTTACTCAAACTGGATTATGTCAATTAGGAGAAATCTCTTGACACCTGAGAACTAATAGTAATACGAGGCAAACAAACAATGTTATCACCAAGGAACTTTTCCTCAATGTAAAATTACTTCATTCCATGTAAAGTTAACTATTGTCATATTAAACCATTTCAGCACCACCACCACCACCACCACCACCCTCACTTTTTTTTCTGGCTCAATCCATTTATAACGCATATATAGTATATAATAGTTTCTCACTAAAACATAACATGGTAGAAATGTATTAAAATCTCAAAAGTATCTAGAATAGAGAGGAAGCACAAATGCTTTCCTATTTTATCTTCCTAAAATCATGATGAATTAAACCATCAATAGTCAAAAGATAAATGTAAGAATATCTCTGTATCTTTAGGCTGATGGATAATTCAAAACCAACAGAGAATGTGAATGTTAAGTATGAAAATAATATAAATCAAACTTAAATTTGAACCATTAAATCATAGTAAGGTGACTTACTACAAAATTAAAAAGAAATTAAATTAGGCAATTACTTATAACGTGTCTGTAATACCCGGCTTCTCTGTTTACTATCCCTGAACTCCTACATCCTGTCAATGCCAGCCTTGTAGAAAGCTAATTTTAGTATGTCAATGCACAGAAAAATTAAAGTACACTTAGCTAGCATCAAACTCCGAATGAACTTTTTGGATGTCGTACTTAAGTATTTTGGTTTGGGTTGATATAATTCATAACCTGACATTTGTAAACCTGGTAAGCCAGGTTTTTCCTCTGTTATTCCTGGGCCATGTACAATACTGTCCTTCTGTCAAAAAAAAAAAAAAAGTGACTGGTGTGAATTAGATAAAAGCCAAGCAAGCACAAATACTAAGACTGGGTTTGCCCTGTACACACTCTTAGTAAAAAAATTGAAGAGCAAATGTGCACATGACAGGCAGGTGGCAAAAGGAAGTCTTAGCAGAACAAATTACCAAAACAATCTTTTGAAAGTCAAAGCTAGTTCTTTCATATTTACAGTCTGCTATATAATCCAGTAACTTAGGTGTTAATTTTATGTTACATCTATTTTTTTTCTTTTAAAATTAATACCACAAAAGAGTACAACTGCTAAGATACAGTTTCATCTGGAATTTAAGGAGCTTCAAAAGAAATAAAAAAACTGTTCAAGTCTACAAGCAGAAAATAAATAAATAAATAAGTCATCCCTAAAATTATATACAGCATCTCTTAATTGTGGTCTCAATGCACACTTGTCTATTGGCAATGTCACTACAAATATTGTGTTGAATTATGAAAAAAAATCTGGTCAGTTTCATAATTCAATGTTTTCTACTGAGTGATTCATTAAATTGCAATAATTCCCCCGATACAAATAGTTTTAGAATATAATGAACCTAATCTTAGTATTTGAATCAGGAAGAAAACTTAAGGATATGAAAACCTTTCTTTCTTTCCTTCTTTCTTTCTTTCTTCCTTTCTTTCTTTCTTTCTTTCTTTCTTTCACTCATTCTCCCAACATATATTAATTGACTTGGGAAATCTACCCCAGGCCCCTATGGCTGCCCAACTCAGGTCTCATTCTTATGCCCATTTTCTCTGTAGAAGTCGTAATATTATGTAGAGGGTATAAGAATGGGGTTCCCTGATCAAACTTCATTCTCACTGTTGGAGCTCCTGTTCAGTGTCTCCAACTTCTGCACCCTCCTTATCACTGGACACATCAGTCAGCTAAAGCCATTTTCTGAAATAACCTGGAGTTTTTAGAAGATACGAGGAAGATAAAAGTCCTCAAGGAGTATTTAATACAAGGAGTATTAAAGCAATCAAACTCTGATAATAGACCTTTTTTTTCTCCTAAGTCTATAAATGTATACTTAAAAACAGGAACAAAACTTAGAATCATAAAACCAAAATATTTTAGACATTGCAGAAATAAAAACAGAAGTAGAGGTATACAGATTGGAGATTAGAAATGATAGAGATAGAGGAGAGAGAGAGAGAGAGATGATAATCTAGTGCAGGAGTTTCCAGATAGAGTCCCAAGGTTATTGCCGCCCCTTCCTAATGTGGTCACCATTTCAATCAAAATGAGAAATAGTAAAGGCAATATAGCAAATTTTCACAAAGCTTAATTTGTTCAATGTAAAGCATTATCTGTTCTTCTAATAGTGTAGTTCCTACTTTTTTGTGTGTTAAAACACTCTCTTTGATGGAATGATGGTGGTAATGATGGTACTTTGCAGGGGGAAACCTCAGCTTACTGGGCAGATTAAAAGCTGGCAAACCTGTGTAGGCTGACAATATTTGTTTCCTCATTTTTCTGTTGTGTAAATTATCTAGGCTTAAGTTGTATTTAAGCAACATACTATTATTTTAAAGCTGAAGCTTGGTGAGATGAAGAAATAAGAACACAGTCATGTGGCCCAGTAAGTGCCAGGAAGAAAGATGAAATAAGCCTCTTGACAACATGTCAGTGCCTATTGTTTTTGAATTTTATAGGTGTATTTTAAAAATAATAACAGCAGCAAATAATGACTAATTTTATTGCTTGAGAGAAGGTGAGAGAGAGAGCCCAGAGCAGTCTCCATAGTTGTACATCATTAGTTGTAACATGATTTCATTCCACATTGGTGGATGTGGGGCCCTACAGGGCTGGAACTGACCCAGGGGCCTCCCACATGAGAGGCCCAAACCTTTGCCACTGAGCCTTTTAAGCGGTTACCAGGTATGCCATAGTTCAGCATGTGGGATTTGCACGAGCCAGGGTGGGAAATAGAACCCTGGGCCTCGAGATTTCGAGGCAAGCCCTCAACTGCTGAGCTATCCTGGATCCTGATAATTGTTTTGAGTGGTATAAAAGAATAAGACCCCCACACCACAAATTGGTAAGTTACTTGACATAACTGAATATGCCACATGAAATATTTGGTTTACAGTGCCATAAACCAAGAATAAAATTTTATGTAAAAGCAAACTGAATTACACAACAGGTAGGTAGTTATGCAGTTAATTCATGCAAAAAGCCCCAAACCTACTATTAAAAAAGAAACTGGCTGACTGTATTGTCAATTTTACTAAATAATTTCTCATTTTAAAGTAATTAAACTTCTTTGTACAATAGGAAGGATTCACTATGGTGCTTAACACCAACAGTGTCTTGGCTTCAAAGTCATGGATTAAAATCTTTGAAAGGCTGAAAGCAATAAAGATCTATAGGTGCAAGAAATGATAAAATAGGCGACGGCTGTCTGGAGAGTATCCAGCCATGTCACCATTCTCATTACAATGACAATGGCTGGATTTTTTTCCAGACAGCCCTCATACGTAAAATACTTCTGATAAAAGGATAGTACTGCCATATTTTCTTCTAGAAAAAAAATTCCTTATTTTGCTGTTCTTTTTATTTGTTGTATTTGCATAGCTTGTTCTAAAGCATCAAATTCTGGTTGTAACAACAAAATCCTTATTGCAGTTTTCTTTACAAAATGTTGTTTGGTAACAGAAATGTCATTTATTTTACTGTCTTTCATTCTCTAGATGTTTTTCTTCCTAGGATTTGAATAAACACATAAAAATACATAAATCTCTTAGGATGAAATTTAAATCTCTTTAGTGTGCAGTGCTTTAAAGTATATGAAGAATTGTTAAGAGAATGGTAACTACATGAAAATAAAACTGCGGGGTACAGGCTTAAACCAAAGAAAATACAATTTATTTAGAATTAAACCCTTTTTAATAACAATGTTATGTCTACATAACAAATCATAAGGGTTTTTGTTTTTTGCTTTTTCCAGGTTAAAAATATGGAACGACTGGCTATGGGCAATGTTTTATTCCAAAAGAGTTCCACTGAGTTTTGTTTTTGTCTTTTTTAACTTGTTTTTCATTTTGTTTCAAACAATTTATTGCTTTCTTGTGCTATCCCTGAAAGGAATATTTTCACTCAAAAGCCCCCAATTAAAACAGCATCTCAGAAACACAACTTACCACACATATACCATTACCGATCCCTGTGTTTTCTAAAATGTCAAATCATACTCAATGTCTACAAAGATATTTATGACAGAAAGATGAAAGAACATCACTTAAATATAATTATCAATTAAGGAGTTTTATAGGACAATACCAAAAGATGGTGTGAGAGGCCTTCTTCTGTTACAAAAAATCTAGGAGTATAAATGGGGTCTGCAAAGAAGCAAAGAAAACAAAAACACCCTTCCAGATGGAAGCTGTCCTCAATATAAATTTTCTTTATGGAACAACATTCTACCCCTGACTTTGATTCTTCGGCAGGCCTGCGCTGCCTTTAACCACATCACTAAGGGTGCGTGACTCCTTCGTACCTGCTGATGTTCCCTGTCCAACTGGGAGTCTTTCTATGATGACCCCTCTGGACCATAATTGAAAATAGGAATATTCAACTCATGTCTGATTCTTCATCCAATTTCCCCCCATTTATCATTTCTTTTTATAGCCTTTATGTTTTTACCTTTCTATGTGTTGGGAAAGGGAGTCCCCTGCATGCAGCCTTTCTGTGCCACGCTGCCACATATGAATGGGCCATGGCCTGGAACACTTCTTAGCAAAAGAGGAAGGGCCCTCACAGCCTGTGATGGACTTCTGCAGCTTCAGAATCCACGTTCTCTCCCTTGTCGTGCTTAAGCATCTGTGTCAAATGGCACCCGGCCAAACCCACTGCTATATGTGTCCCTGTGGGGAGGAGATGTGGTCCTTCTGCTGCAGCACAAAAGGGGTCAATTGTCCTGTCGGCTGCTGGGAAGAACCCACTGGCCATGAGGGTCTCATGCCCACTACTAGAGCTGATCTTTCTCTGTTTCTTCTCTATGTGAGTAAATCATTATTCCAGGCAGTGCTTCACTGTGCTGTGTTTCACTTGGCGACACAGATGCCAAAATGTAATAGGCAGAAGGCCTCAAACTTCTACTCCCAGTGATAGGCAACAGATGTCACTTGTTCAAAAAGGTGAAAGGCCAGTTTTTCCTGCACCTTAAATCCTCCCCATCACCAGCACCCCTACACCTCCTTCATGCTGTTTTTTCTACATTCATGAAGGTGATATGTAAAAATAGAGGAGGTATGAACCAGGTTCCAGTCCTGGCTTTAACATAGTACTTCTGTGTCTGTTATTTCACCTCTATGAGCCTTAGATGTCTCTAAGGGTCTTGTCAATTTCAAACTGAAGTAACGTATAGAAAGTATCCAGTAGGTATTCACTATATATGAACCATTTTGTTCACTCCTGGTTCACTAATCAATTTTGTTAAGCGACACTCCCACCCACACCCCCCACTTGGTTCCAAGCACGAGAAAGTCAGTCAGGGGACTGATACAACCGGGGGGTTATTTTGAGTATAAACATGCACAGAAAGTGCTGAACAACCTGGCAGCAGGACAGTCAAGAATTGTAGTGTATTTTGGTCTTCAAAAGCACAAGACTGTGCAGTAGAGCAGAACTTTGGGATTTTCAATGAAAAGCCTGCCATTAATGTAACTCAGGATTCCAGCATCTACTTCTCTTGTCTGTCTTCTCTATCTACCAGATTCCTCCTCCCTCTCCCCTGACCCCTATCTCTCTATCCCTCTCATAATTTTATCTTGCAAGAGATTCATCATGACCAACCCAACCATGACTGGCTTTCAGCTTTAACCTCCACAGCTGCCTCATTCTACAACTATTTCCTAGTTCAGAATTGTTCAGGGTAACCTGAGTGGCCCAATTCACCTTTTTGCACAAAAACATGCCACTAATCTGGCTTCCTTTGGGTCAGATGTCCTAATATAATCCCATCTTTCACAGGATTGGGGTGAGAGGGTAGAGTCAGGAGCACTTGGAATTAACATGGCTAAAAAAAAAAAACAACCCTTTTGGGGACATGACCAAATCCGTGGAGCTGTGGGCAGGACCAATCCTGAGAATGACAACAAATACACTGTTGTCCTTTTCCAGAAATTCACACAATACCCATTACCATAGGTTCTAAGCCTTACTTCATTCTTATCCCACAAAAAGGAAAGGAGGGTTTTACATAGTTAATCTGAAAAATTCTGTTCTTCACCGGGTAATTCTAATAAGCCATTCTCTATCATCTACATCCAGGTTGAAACTACTGCTCAATAGGATCTAATTTATCTCTTAATTATACATAATTTCATATTGTTTACTGTTTCAATTTTAGTGCATTATCCCAAATTGGTTGTGACCTTTTTAATTATAGGCTATGTACTTCATAGAAATACATCTTTGTAAACTTTCTCTTTCCCCTTCCCTGACTATCATGGGTAAAAGCAGAAGTGCTAAATTAATTTTAAAACTAGAAAGGCCTTAGAAAATCTTCACTCTGCTCATTATTTTAGAAATGAGAAAACAAAGTTCAAGATAGTAAAAATATCTTGTTCAAGATCACACAGCTAATCAGTAACAAGGCTAAGATAAGAACCCAGGTAGACTAAGGTCCCAGGTAGTGCTGGGGTTCCCTCCCTATCTATTGTTGACATGACACACAAACACGCGTATCTCAGTTACTAAAAGCTCATTTCCAACATTAAAGTAGTATCTACAAGTCAATATATATTGAAATAGTCAGTTATCTCAATATTTTCATATACTGTTAATTCTCATCATTCACAGTAGTTTTGTTCTATAAAGTTATTGCAAACACTGAATTAACAAATACTAAATGATTGTTCCTAGGGAAAATACAGGGTTAGGTTCTTGCACGCTTCTGGTCACATTTTTCATCAAAAAGTCAATATATATGGGGAAGCTGGGATGGCTCAGTGGGTTAAGCGTTCACTTTGAATCCCAGCCCCAGCCCGTGCGGACCCATATGCTGAACTGGGGAGTTCCCCCAGTTCAGTTCTCTCTCTGTCTCTGTATTTCTTTCTCTTTCTCTCTCTCTCTCTCTCTCTCTCTCTCTCTCTCTCTCTCTCTCTCTCTCTC
>PVKE010046596.1:0-12205 GCA_004027555.1 Craseonycteris thonglongyai | reverse complement strand
ACAACTGTGAGGTCCAGGGATCGAATCCTGACCCCGGCCCATGCCACCCCATATGCTGAACTAGCACAACTGGTGACCACCAGGATGGTGGTAAACGTGCTCCCCTCCCAGGCAGGAGGCCCCCAGTTTGGTTCCCACCCCGTGCAGCCCCACATCCACCTGTATGGGATATAATTGTCACAACTAATGATGTATAGCTATGGAGATTGCTCTGGGCCCTTCCTCCTCTCTCTGTCATTCTCTCTCTCTCTGTGTCTCTCAAAAACAAACAAACAAACAAACAGAAAAAGTATGTCCTTCTCTAGGCTTCCAGCATCTTTCTTTTCTTATGAATTTTTTATTTTGACATACAATAGTATATTGGATTCATAGTGATTAGACACATATAACTTACAAAGTGATCACCCTGCTAATTCTAGTACCCATTTGACACTGTACATAGTTATTACAATATTATTGACTATAGTCCCTATACTTTATATCCTGTGACTATTTTGTAACTACCAATTTGTACTTAATCCCTTTCCTTTTTTTACCCAGCCCCCAATTCCTCTCCCATCTGGCAACTATCAGTTTATCCTCTGTATCTATGAGTCTGTTTCTGTTTTGTTTGTTCATTTACTTATTTTGTTTTCAGATTCCACATATAAGTGATATCATATAGCATTTGTTTCTCTCTGTTCAGCATAGTCACCTCAGCACAATACCCTCTAGGTCCATCCATGTTGTTGCAGATGGCAAGACTTCATTTTTTATGGCCAAGTAATATTCCATTGTATATACGTACCACTTCTTTTTTATGGTTATGATTGTTTTCATTTGGCAAATATTATACTCAGGACTTAACATGAGTTGTTTTTTAAAGCAAAGATTGTAATCTTTAGCATGGTGTGTTTTTCTTTAATTTTATTGTTAAATTTATTGGGGTGATATTGGTCAGCAAAAATTACATAGGCTCCAGGTGCACAATTCTACAATACATACAACACATATGTGTTGTATATGTACCACTTCTTTATCCAATAATTTGTGGGTGGACACTTAGGTTGCTTTCATATCTTGGCTATTGTAAATAATGCTGCAATGAACATGCGAGTATGGATGCGCATGACATCGTGCTTTGGGTTTCTTTGGATAAATACCCAGAAGTGGAATTATTGTGTCCTTCTTTGTCTTTTGTTATAGCCCTTGTTTTAAAATCCATTTTTCCTGGTATAAGTATTTCTACCTCAGCTTTTTTGTTTGTTTCCATGTTCATGAAATATCTTTTTACTTTCAGTCTGTGTGTGTTTTTCAATCTGAAGTGAGTCTCTGGTAGGCAGCATATGTAAGGGTCTTGTTTTCTCATCCATTCAGCCACCCTGTCTTTTGATTGGCGCATTAATCCCCTTACATTGAAAGTACTTATTGATAAATATGTAGTTCTTGTCATTTTATTGTTATTCATACTTTTTATTTTATTTTATTTTTTTCATGTTGAAGTCCCTCCAAGATTCTTTGTAATGCTGGTTTGGTGGTGATAAACTCCTTTAGTTTTTTTCTTGTCTGAGAAATTACTTCTCTGTTCTTTGATTTTAAATGATAGCTTTACTGGGTAGAGTAATCTTGGTTGTAGGTCCTTGCTTTAATTGCTTTGAATATTTTGTGCCAAAATATTGCCTTTTGGCCTGCAAAATTTCTGTTGAGAAATCAGTTGACAGTCTTATGAGAGCTCCCTTCTAGATAACTGCTTTTTTCTTGCTGCTTTCAAGGCTCTCTTGTCTTTAAGCTTTAGCATTTTAATTATAATGTGTCTGGGTGTGGGCCTCTTTGAGTTCACCTTGTTTGGAACTCTGCATTTCCTAGTCTTGTATGTCTATTTCCTTCACCAGGTCAGGGAAATTTCCAGTAATTATTTTTTTAAATAGGTTCTCAATCCGTTGCTTTTTCTCTTCTCCTTCTCCTATGATGTAAATGTTGGCCCTTTAAAGTATCCTCAGTTTTTTAGATTCCTTTTGCTGTTCTGTTTGGGTGTTTTCTGTTTTATCTTTCATATCGCTGATTCAAACCTCTGCTTCATCTAAACTACTCTTTGTTTTTATTCCTTGACTCCAGGCAGCACTTTATTTTTATATTTTAATTTTTTTCTCAAATTAGAACCTATCATAATGCACGCTCTGAAAATGTGTTGTTTGTTATGTTATTAAGTCTTATTAGCAATGGTATTTTAAAATTAAGAAGCTAATAAGAATAAATATTTCTGTTTTACCAGAAATACATTACATCAAAAAACAATTTTTCCTTCAAATCTATCTTTAACTTTTCCTTTCTATTTCCCCACTTAAATTAACTCTTTTTTTTTGTTTGTTAAATTTATTGGGGTGACATTAATTGACATCAATTACATTGTTTCCAGGTGTACAATTCTACATTACATTGTCTATACATTGCATTATGTGCTCACCACCCAGAATCAGCTCATTTTCCATCACTGTATGTTTGATTTCCCCTCCCTACTCCCCCAACCCATCTCTCCCCCCCACCTCCCCCATTACCCTCAAATAACCACTAAACTACTGACTGTGTCCATGAATCTAAACTACTCTTGATTCTCTTTAATGTATTCTTTATGTCAGTTATTGTAGTCTTCATTTCTGAATTCTTTTATGTTTTCAATCTCCACTTTTTATTGTTTTTTATTTTTTTACAGAGACAGAGAGAGACAGAAAGAAGGGGGCGGGCCCAGAGCAGTCTCCATAGTTGTACATCATCAGTTTTCAACATGGTTTCATTCCACATAGGTGGGTGGAGGCTGTGCAGGGTGGGAACTGGGCTGGGGGTCTCCTGCATGGGAAGCACACCCCAGTTCAGCATATGGGCCCACACGGGCCAGGGCTGGGATTTGATCCTTAGTCCCCAGTGCTGCAAAGCAAGCACTTAACCTGCTGAACCATCCCAGCTTCCCCTCAATCTCCATTTTTGTTTCCTATCTCTTTAAAGATTTATTTTATTGATTTTTGACAGAGAGAAACAGAGACAGAAAGAGACAGAGAGAAAGGGGAGGGACCAGAGCAGTCTCCATAGTTGAGATTAGTTTTCCATATAGTTTCACTCCACAGGTGGGCACAGGGCTGCGCAGGGCAGGAACTGGGCTGGGAGCCTCCCACATAGGCCCCAGCAAGAACTGAACTGGGGGCACACCCCAGTTCAGCATATGGGTCCGCCTGGGCTAGGATTCGATCCTTGGGCTTCAGGGCTGCAAAGCAAGCACTTAACCTGCTGAGCCATCCCAGCTTCCCCTGTTTTCTATATCTTTGTTGGTGTTCTCCCTGAGATCATTGAGCATCTCTATAACCAGTGTTTTGAATTCTGCATCTGGTAAATTGCTTATTTCTTTCTTTTTTTTAAACTTGTTTAATATATTTTTATTTACTTATTTATTTTTGACACAGAGAGAGCAATACAGAGACAGAGACAGAGAGAGAACTGAACTGGGGGAGCTCCCAGTTCAGCACATGGTTCCACACAGGCCGGGGCCGGGATTTGATCCCCAGTCCCTGGCGCTGCAAAGTGAGTGCTTAACCCACTGAGCCATCCCGGCTTCCCCTGCTTATTTCTATTTTGTGGTGGTGGTGTTGTTTTTTTTCTGGAGCTTTGTTTTCTTCTTTCCTTTGAGAGCTTCTTTATTTTGTCTTTCCATTTAGGCTGCCTCCCTATGTTTGTTTCTATGTATTAGGTAGGGCTACTATGTCTCCCAGTCTTAGTAGAGTGGACTTATGTAGTAGGTGTGTTGTGGGGTCATTGGTGCAGTTTTCCTGTGTACCTGAGGTGGGTGTTCCAGGTGTGTCTCTTATGTGGTTTGCGTGTGCCCTCCTGGTGTAGTTGAGCTTTGGTTGCTGTTTTCACGTGAATGGGTGGGATTGATCCTTAGACAGATTGGTTGTGAGGACTGACTGTGAATACAGTATAGGAACTGTTGTGCAAGGACTGGCCCTACAGAACAGGATTTGCTTTAGCAGAGCTCTCGTGCCTGCTCAGTCTACCCTTTGGGTGTTTCATTTGTGGAGGTGGTTGAGTGGTGCTCTGGTGTGGTTTAAAGCTGGTCACCAGGTGTGTTGGTTCTGGGGCCCCTTGGGAAGGGCTCTGCTGTAGGCCAAGGTCAGCTACTGCCTGTGCCCTGCCTGGGGCCACTTGGTATGAGCTACAAAGTGATCTGCAAATGAATGCCACCTGCACTGGACTTGGAGGTGCTTGGTAGAGGGCACGCTCTGAACTGAGGCCAGCTGGCACGAATGCTGGGCTTGTGGCTGCTTAGGCATTGGTACGGGACATACTGAGGCCAGATGCTGCTTGTTTGTTGTTTGTGAACCTTTGTAGAGTTTAGGAACATCTGTAGCATTCACTAAGACTAGCCATTTATATGGAAAAGTCACTAGAAGTGGCTTGGGTGGGCCTGAGAGTTGGGTGGGGCGGGGTCTCAGTATCACCAATGCAGGTGAACAGTGTCAGCCAGGTTGATGAAGACTCAGGTACGATGGCTGCCTGCATTTTCACGCTGAGAGTAAAGAGGGCTCAGCAAAGAAAGAATGGCTTCTGCCAGCTCCACTGTCTGGGAGAAAGCTCCCCCTCCAGCCCTCATCCTGAAGCCTGACAATTCAGTTGCTCCCCATATGTCACTGGCACTTTATGAGCTGCTGCCCCAGCACTGGAGCTTCAGAGCAAGTGACTCCATCAGCGGGTAAGTCCATGTGTGGGCCCTTCAAGAAGAGCACTTGGGACTGCAGCCACCCTCTGTCTCACTCAGTCACAATCTCGCTGGTTTTCACAACCAGAAGTTGTGGGGACTCCTCTACCCAGCAGTGGAACCCTGGGCTGTAGAGTCCAGGTTGGGCTGGGATCTTCCACTCCTCAGGGGGGACCTGATTTTTAACCATCACATGTGGGTGAGGGGTCAGCCTGTTCTGTCTCCTCCCCTCCTACTAGTCTTGCTGTGGTTTTTTCTATATGTCCTTGGTTATAGGAGTTCTGTTCAGCTAGATTTCAGGTGACTCTCAATGATGGTTGATCTGTAGTTTAGTTGTAATTTTGATGTGGTTATGGGAAGAAGTGAGCACAGTGTTTACTTACTTCTCCATTCCAACTGGAACCTTCTAGCATCTTTCTTATTCCCCATGGTTCCCCAGAGGTTACAAATAGCAGTGCAAAGATCTCATCTACAGGTTCTCTCAACATCCTGAAATATAATTTGTCTTGAGGAAGAGTCAAAATCATTTAAAGCACCTTGATGCTTTCTTACAATTTCTTATTTACTACCGTATTATCCTCAGTTCCCTCTTGTTTGCTCGACCTGTTCCTGTATGATGGATAGTTTGTATGGCAGAGAAGACCAAAGCAAAGTAGGAATTAAAGAGGTCCTCTTTAGCTTTGTTGTCTGGCAACATTACACCATTTCAGTTTTCATTTTATTCCCTGAGGTACTGTTGAAATTCTGTTTACATGTGTTGGTATTATGTTTATAATTTTGAAAATGAATTTATTAATAACTAGAACAGAATGTATCGTCTGTCCCAGTGTACAGACTTTAAAGCCTTCTTCATTTGCTTCTTGATGCAAACAAAACTGAAAACAGCCTATTTTTCTTACTCCTATAAATTAGCTCATTTGGGGTCCGACCTTCATGACACAATTTTGGCAGTTCTATGTGACCATTTTATATTCATCCTTGGTCAGATGCCCTTCTTTCCACCTTTTTAATGTCTCATCATCAAAGAACTCTGTGCATTTATATCATTTTCTTTAGATACCTTTCTTTTTACTTCTTCATTAAAATACTTCACAATTATATTGTCAGAATGTAGTTCATAAGAGCCTTGCAACCCTTTTGGGAGGGTGGCCAAGTAGAAAGTGCAAGAAAACTAGCAATTAATGCCCACCTACTAAATGCCAAGTGCTTCACATGCGCTATCTCATCTAATTGTCTTAACAAATGGAAAGTCAGTGGTATCATTCTATTTTTCCTTCCTTTTTTTTTCCCTCCCTCCATCCTTTGTCATTCCTGAGAAACTGAAGCTCAGAGAGTTTAAGTAACTTAAACAAGGTCACCCAGCTGGAAAATGGCTGAGCCATGATTTAAAGCTAGATTTATTCAGCTGCTGCTCTTTCTTTGCTCTCATGCTAGGTTTCTTTTCTCTGAAGCATTTGAAGTCGGTTTTCTTAAATTCTAGGGCAAAATCCGTTATTACGTCTAGCCGTATGCTCTCATAAACTCTGAGATAATATGGTTGCTCTTCAAGTTTCCACTTCACCAATCAGTTCTCCATTATTGATTTCTTTACTTTCCGGGAGTTAAAACTGTCAACAAGACAAGTAAAGAATTTCTGAATGTTCCACTTTTGGGCAAATGAAACTTACTGCATCCCTGAGCAGAGTCCCTTATCTCTGCTAAATGTGGCCCTATTCCATTTTGTAATCTGCATCAGGAATCCTTTATCCAGTTCCCTCATTTTGTAGGTTACTGTATAATATACTTACACTATATCACTTCTGTTCCTTTTAGCTTCGCCAAAATTCTGCAGAGGGCTCTGTCCTCACATTTGTGAATTTCTATGCATATAGCGCAATGACATCTCCTGTATCAGAGTGAAATGCTCACATGCACTCTCTCTGACTCAGGCTGATGGCTCTTGCTATCGATAAGCTAATTGACTAGAGAAATTCCACTTGATGCTTGAGTATGTTACAAAGACAGCTTCTTATTAGAAGGAACCTTTGCTGAAGAGGTAGAGCAATGTGTGTAAAACAATAACTGTTGATGAGAGATTTACAGGAACCTCAGGATGGGACTGAGACCACCGGGAACAAAGACTTGGAGATTTCCCAGTCTTCACTGGGTCCCACCTCTTGCCCCCCACTCCTCCCTCCCTTTGACATAAAAGGCGCTTGAACATGAGGCACTCTTATGATGGATTTGAGGAACTATTGACAGCTTCCATCTTCTCAGTTAGCACCTTCTAGATCAATCAACTTGTCCTTACGCCAAACTCTAATTTGTTGGATATTGGTCTTTTGAAGCACTGAGCACACAAACCTTGTGCCAGTTACAGACCCATTCTCTAGGGTACCTTTCTCCTTCGCAGTGACCTCCTCCTGATGCAAAATTCCAGTTTAAGTTTCAGTCCTCCAAATCTTAATGATCCCTTGGGCTGATATTTATTACTTTGAGTGAAAATTTCAACTTCATAATATTAGATTGACCTCCATGATGTCATCATTTTTGTAGGTCAAAAATAGTTGCATATTGGCAATTTTGCATGGTGCAAGCTAATGCATGTGCCATGCAAGGAAACAGCTTACACCATCAGTTCTAAGTGTGACTCTTTCCCCAGGTGCACTATTCTATGACTCAATGGGTACCTCTTTCAGTGCTGTTCTTGTCATGCCTGATATTGTCTGTAGTAATTGGTTTTATAATATTATCAGGGCAGTATCCACCTTTCCCCCTCCACTTTCTATTTCAAATTCTATTTATCATATCAGCAAGGCTATGGGTAGACACATTTTCCCCAGTTATCATAGAGAACTCTGTCCGTAGCCAAGAGCCCCACAATCTAGTGTTTTAAACTATGGTCCAGGCAAGACAAATTCTCTTCTAAAATTCCATCTGCATAGGTATTCATTTCATAGTCCATATATTCTTTTCTGTTCCAAAGTACCAACCATAGAAGTTGATGAGTATGCAGTCTGTGAAAGTATGACATCTAGTGACTTGGAAGCTATACTGACTTGTGAGAGCACAGTTCCAATGTAGTGGTGAGGGCAAAAGCCAGGCTGCAAAGAAATACCAAGAAAGGATGTGGGAAAAAACTAGACAAGGAAGCATGGCACAGTGGCAAATTTGGACATACACCCTGGGACCAAATTGTTTGGGTTCGAATCCTTGATCTTCCACTTAGTTGTACAACCTTGGATACATGACTTAACCTCTCCATGCCTCAGTTTCTTCATCTATAATACAAAATGTCAGTAACAACAATTATAGAGTTGTTGTAAAGAGAACATGAGAAAATACAGGCAAAGCTCTTTGAGTGATGTGTGACACGTACTAAGTGCTTTTTGAAAGTTTACTGTTATTATTCAGCTGCTGTCTCTGGCAGGGTTATATGTCTCCTTGGCTCCACTAAATCTTGACCCCTCTTGTCCTTCTCCAGGAGATCTGTATGTACCCCTCCTGAAGAGGCTTCCGGCCTGTTATGGGCTGCCTCCAGGGATGTTGGGCTTTTTTACCATTTTGGTTGTTTTGCATTCTTCTACTTACAGTAGTTGTGACTCTGGTTTTTATTCCCTTTTACTCTGTTGTTCCTGTTTTTGTTTTTCCTTCTCTACAATGACCCAGTTCACCTGGCAAACTCTTGTAGACCCTGGAGCGTGTGCCCTTTTTGGCTCCTCCTTTGACATTCCTGTACTTAGCTGCTAGCAGCAGGGTCTCCCCCGTTGACTTTTTCATAAGGATCTTTTTACCTTTACCTCCTGGTTTCTTTTGTCTTTTGTTTCCTTTTGCATTTCCCCCTTATTCTGCTTAGGCATAATAACCTCAACTTCTCTGATAAACCAGAAGAGAGAGGTAGTTCACAAACCTTTTTACTTCAAGAAAAGTTGAAAGTTGAAAGGCTTGCATTTAACAAATACAAAGCCAGCAACTGCTCCAACAAAAAGACAAACGCTGCACATCATCCCCTGGGGGTGGGGGCGCTGCAACAGTTTCCTGGTTAGCAGTTGCCCTCTTGACTGCTTTTCCATGTGCCCCTCCCCACCATCACCCTCACACTCCTGGCAAATAGCTCTTGCTGGAAACTACCACCAGGAACTATTTGCCACCGTAGGGCACCTGAACTCTCCTTCTGAGGGCATCTGGTGGTATATTTGGCAATGCCCATCCCCACATTTCCCTGCACTATTTCTTGGACTAACTGTAAGTCATCAGAATCAGCAGCTTCTTCTGTCACCTTTTCTATTTTTTAAAGCTGTCCTAGAATCCTACCCCTCTGCCCAACTGGGAAAAGTACATTGTCCTCTGTCCCAGTCCACACATCGCCTATGGAGTCTTTACTCTCTCAGAGCAGGCACCTAGCCACCCCACCCCACCTTCTTCATGTAATGCCTAATTGTGTATAAATGTGCACATGCCATGTTCTTTCAGCTGTGTTTAAGCTTTCTATGTCTTCTGCATCACTGTTCATGTTTTTCTGAACTGACAAATTTTAAGACATGAACTGTCTTCCCTTTTTTTTGGGGGGGGGGGGGTAGCATAATACATGTACTTTTACACACCTATTTTATCATCATTAATATCTCCTAGATTGAGACAGTGAAGCCCAGAAAGTGGAAGTCATTCAATAATCATTTACGGAGCATTTAGCATGTGTTAGCTGCTTTGAGAGATGCAAAGATAAACTAGAGGCCACCCCAGCTTTCTAGAAGCTTTTCATCTAGTTGGAGAAGTAGTATACATCATGGGCAAATAATGACCATGTAAGGAAGAATAGAGCAAGTTCAGCATAAACTGCTAGAATGTTGCAAAAGAAGGGAGGTGACCAGTGACACCATCATGAAAAATGACATTTGAGCTGGGTTTCATAGAGATGGGGCTGGAAACTTTCCAGACAGAGGCCTTGCTCACAGGTAAAAAGACAAGTAGTCTAGAGTGGTTTGTACAGAAATGTCAGGAGAAACATCAGGAGATAATGCTGGAAAAGCAGATTGGGAAGTGAAGGGTGTTAAATACTTCCTTCCCCCACCTCTCCCACCCCCCACAAGGCTGATCTTACTGATCTTATAGGTCTTGAACTGAATGTCACCTCCTCACAGAAGCCCTCCCTGTGTCCCCTCACTATGTCATCCCCTATCACTGCATCCTATTTCCTTCATAGCATTTAGTACAATGTGTAATTATATACTGACTCATTTACATGTTTGTACCCCTCCTCCTACTAGAATATACGTTCCTTGAGAGCAGGGCCTGTCTTCATTTGATTTGCCAGTGTATTTTCAGCACCAAAGGAGAGAAATCAGGTTTGGGGCCTAGATGACTAGGACAATGGTGACACTTGGGAGGTGGGAGAAGAGTGTGTGAGTCAAGGAAAAGCCAAAGTGGTCCCAAAAGAAATGAAGTCAATGATGAAAGCTAGGACATGGCATTTTCATCTTTCTGGGACATAAAGGCAGAGGAAGCGGTGTTTTGAATGTCATGCTTGGGAGGGCATGGCTGACCTTAAGAGCTTCTGGGCATTCAATAAATTTGTGTTGAACAAGTGGACGGTCAGTGAGTGGGAGCAGAGCAGTGCTTGGTGATTAGACAGCAGACTGAAAAGATGGGGAAGGAGCTAAAGGAGAGGAACTGGTTGGGCTGAAGAGGAGTTCTAATTGATGGACAAGATCCCGGGGAGGGGGTGATCCCATTGGAAGTTGCAGGGATGCCAGAAAACAACACTGAAAACAGTCACACCCACCACAGGCTTGGGCCTAGTCAATTCTCTTCCCTCTGTGCTTGTGCCCAAAACTAGCACGTCTCTGTTAGTGGACACCTACTATGTGAGATATTGTGCTAAATGCTGGACATATGAGGATGAATAAGACATAGTCTGCTCTTCAACAGTGGTCAAGGAGGGGGAAGACAGATGTGGAGCTAAAGGCAATACAATGTTCCTAGTGTGGCAAAGTGAGAGGTGGCACAGTGTCGTTCTTCAGAGCATAGCTATTGCAGCCAGATAGCCTATTAGTCATGTGATTCCCTTGTGCCTGTTTCCTCATCTGGCTCATGAGGTAAGAGTAGCTACCTCATAGGGCTCTTTTGGCAGTAAGTGGATTAAAACGCATAAAGCACTCAGTACAGTGTCTGTCACACAGTAAGCATAAAATGTCAGCTGTTTTCTATCAGGTACATGAAGGGTGGTTGTGGGGACAGGAAGGCCAGTCAGAACATCATCTTGCACATGCTCCTCACAGCGAGCAGGCATGCCTGAACCCTTCTCAAACCACCCACTTTCCACTTCTTTGAAGTATGCTAGATACTTCTGGTTAGAATGCCAATGACAGGGGAGGGATAGGATATGCAGATAGGTGTAGTTCATCCGGCCTCATGTGATGACCACCAGTGGGTGTCATATTGCAACAATGGGAATGGCTCTGTACATAAAACCTAGTTGGTGCTTCATTGCTGAAGCAGCTCTTCTATTCTCTGGCACAGCTCATGGTATCAAGACCCTGTTCATTGGGCAGGAACCAGCTCTGCAATTTAGTTATGGGGCAGGAAAGAGACTTTTGATGAAATTGGAATCTGAGCTTCAGAAAGTTACTTGTGGTAATAATAAAATGTCCAAGAGGTGAAAAGGAACTGACTGGATAAAAGGATTAATGGAATCCTGGCCTTGAAATCCAAGGTGGGGACAGGGAGGAAGGATGAAAGTTGGGCATACTGAGGCCGACTGAGTGCTGCCAGGCCCAGCTAGAGTTGGTCAGGAATCTTTTGTTGGATTGTTTTGAGAAAACCAGCAACTCGCTGAACACCCACTCGGCTCATTTCTACATGATTTTCCAACCTCTTGGGCTTCTGGTGGTTAGTACCAGGCAAGCATCCCAGTGAAAAGGGCTCCATTGTCCATTAGTACTGATCTGTCTGCTCAAACCTGCTGTCTCCTTTCAGCCTCATCCTTTTTAACCCTCCTCCACTCAGGATATTGCCCCTCTAGTCTCCTCCCAGTCCTGTAGCTCAGCTCCCACATTCCTCTGCATCTACATTAGAGTCAGTCATCAGTATAGCTCCACACTTGCTTTGGGTGAAGATTTTGCTTTCATTAGCTAATTTCTAGCAGCACTTTCACCTTAAGATATAGATGGTCATTTGCACCTGAACAAATATATTATGTAGTTGTGTCATCCTATGAATGCTGTAATTTAAGGTCTGTTAGAGATGAAGAAACCAAGGTGTGATTAGCTGTGTTGTCAGCCACAGAACCGGGAGAGTCCAGTGTTGACCCCGTGTGTGGACGCAGCTCTAGCCATTAGGTCACAGCAGAGCTTAGCAGGGTTTCCAAGTTGCCAGGGTTCAAATTTTCTTCAGCTGCACCTCCACTAGGAGGGACAGCAGCTGTAGAGTCCCAACACAATGTGGCTACAGGCCAGCACTTTGTTCCCTTTGTATGTAGGAGACAGATATCCTTAGACCACACGG
>PVKE010046595.1:0-12206 GCA_004027555.1 Craseonycteris thonglongyai | reverse complement strand
AGATTTGATTCCAAGTGTGCAAGGTCCTTTACTAAAGACTGCCCCTGATCTTCTGGAGGGGCTTTGGATTCTGTGCTGTGCATTGTGTTTGATGTGGTTCTTTTTGCTTTACGCATGAGTCTGTTTTCCCTCTGGGGGTTTGCCTATCAGATGGGCTTCTCTTTATTTTTTCTTTTGGACTCAGTTGTGGGAGAAGGAGGTTTTGGGAGAGGGTTGGGGGAAGCAGACAGCTTCTGTGTCCTGGGGCACTTTAGGTTGCTGTCTTAGCTGTTAGATAGCAGGGTAGTAAAGGTGTGGCCAGGGGTGGGGGCATGTGAGTAGGAGCTAGGGCGGGCCTGAGACACAATAGCAGATTCCTCTTTCAGCAGGGGGGCTGGTGGTTCAGTGGGGGCGGGGCGCCGGAGCTCTGGTCTTTCCTCCTCCTGGCTGTCCCTCCTTCAATTGTATCTGTAAGGCACGCCAGCAGGGCAGCACTTGGATGGGCTGGGACTTGGCAGTGGCCCCGGTCGGCCGTTTAGTCTTGCGCACATGCAATGACACCGCGGAGACCCGGCAGGCAGCCCAGTTGCGCGCGCGGTCCGCAATGCCCCAGAGGCCCGGTGGGCAGGACGCCAAAAGCCCAGCTGTGTGCTCGCAAGCAGCCAGCAGTGCTGCCGCGGCCCAGTGAGCAGGGCGCCGAAAGCCGGTCTTGCGAGCAGGCAGCTGTGCTGCGGCGGCCTGGCGAGCAGGGCGCCAAAAGCCCTGTAGTGCACCGGCGATCAGGCAGCAGCACTGGGCGGCGGCCCTGTGGGTGGGGCACTGAAAGCCCGGTGTGCGCACGCAGTGATGCGCGGCGTCCCAGTGGGCGGGGCGCCGAGAGCCCAGCTGCGCACTTCCGGGCAGGCAGAGTCGCGGCAGCGGCCTGGTGAGCGGGGCACCAAAAGCCCAATTGCGCGCTGGCAAGCAAGCAGCGGTGCCACTGCGGCCTGGTGGGCGGGGCACCAAAAGCCCAGTTGCACTCTGGTAGCCTCGCCGCAGAGGCCCAGTGGGCGGGGCGCCGAAAGCCCTGTGCGCACAGGCCGTAGCTCGGGCATCAGCTGCTCCACGCTCCCGGCTCTGCTGAGACTCCCGGATTCACTCCAAGCACGTCCAATACAGCTATGCCCACTCAAGCCCCAGCCCTCACTCCAAGAGCCCTGTCCTCAGAAGGCGCTCCTTCACAGTCAACCTCCTCCGTAAATCAGGGGTGCTGAGCTGTTGCGGGCTGGTGCCCTGCTCTCACCCCGCCCGCCGGGAAGTGCAGCTGCCCTGCTCCACAGTCCCTGTTCCACTTTAGGCTCTGTGATCTGATTAGGGCACTGTGTGCTGGCCCTTGAGTTCGGATGTTAAATGGTCCACAGTCTTGTGGGGCTTCCACACTCCCTAGGTCTCGGCTTCCAGCCCGCCCTCGATCCGGCTCCACTTTGACCGTAGTCCCCCAATCCCCCTTTGTTTTTGCCAGCCCCGGGCCGCGCTCCGAGTCTCTGTCCCCGAACCGCTGCTTCCCTTTCCCTGTCCCGCTCTCCCCTTTTTTCTCTAACCTTTGTGTGTTGTCCTGCGTAGTGTGGTTCTCTTCGTTGAGGTTTCTTCTCAGGGTTTCCCCTGTGGATTCCCCTCTGTTCACAAGGCCCTTCCCAGGCAGTTATCGGCGTGCTCCTCTCATGCCGCCATCTTGGATCTCCTCTATAAAAATTATTGATTGACTTTCTCAAACAAACTTAACCAGTGATATAAACATAACATTATGGGAAACATATTTGTATAAGAACAGAAGCAGATTACTACGTCATTTGTCATGAACAGGTTTTATAACCATATGATTTTGATACAAAAGCAATTTTAAGTACTCCTATAAACTTTATTATTTGTCAATAATTCTTTAAAGGGACAAACCATTTGTCAAAACCTGTGAAGGGTCTATAGTTATACTCACCTTGAAAGCTAATAAGTTAGGCTGCCACCGTTTTATGGTCTTGGCAAAAAACATGGGACTCCTAGGCCAACTAAATTACTCATCACAATAGTAGAAGCCAGAGTATGAGAACTTTCTTATGCCTGTTCCATAAGTCCCAATTTCCACAGAGAGATACTAAGTGGGCCAGGCGAAAGCTGCATACACAATGTGTTGGATTATACAAGAAACCTGAGTTTAGAGAACTTGAATATTTTATGATGGGCAGTTGGCTCATCTGCCTTCTTGTTTAAAGAGGGTGACATTATCTTAAATACACTGGACAATATAGTAAATCTGTTTCCCGCTCAGGAGGGAGACAGTTGCTCTATCTTCCAAAGCTGTTAGTCATTCAAATATTCTGACAAAGATAGTCTGGAATAAAAGCAATCAGTGCCTCCACTCATAAGACATGAGAAATATGAGACAATGGAGAATCGGCTCTCAAATGCAAAGATATCACTTAACACAGTGGGTACTCAGTACTTCCCTACTGAATGAATGTTGAATGAATGCCCATAAAAATGTACTTCTTAAACCTGTTCTTTAAAACTAAAATGGACATAGAGATATGCATTAACTTCCCACTGTCATTAGTAATGATCTGTCAAAAACTATAAAAATTCAACAGTTAAGCCTTTAGCACTTTATCAAATTATGATGTATCTTTTTCTCTTTTGCTAGAGATAGGAGTGCCTGGCATGTATTCTGTGATAATTGAAGAATGGGTAAATAAGAAAATGACATGTTTTTATATTATTAGGTTGAAAGATATACAGATGCCATACAATGGATGGATCCCAGTCTCTTTTATAATTTGTTTATACCAGCAATTTTCTTTAATGTTGCATTTGACATGGACATTTACATGCTCTACAGGTTGTTTTGGCAGGTAAAGCGTTCTTTTTCAATAATACTATTTATTCACGAGCCACTACATCTTATCTATGTTCAGATTTTTAAACATTTTGCTACAAATTAGAAAACAAAGAAGACAGGGGAAAAGGGTAAGGTGTATAAGAAGTAGATTTAGCTTTATATTTTAGCAACTAAACCTTATCTTGGCACTTTTCTAGAATATTGAAGACTCTGGGAAAATTCTATGAAGAAAAAAAGTAATTCTGAAAATCTGAGTAGCAGATCTTAATGCCAACTGTAATGTTAACTCTGACATTCTATAAGCGAGCTATTATAAAATAAATGAGGTCCAGTATAAGGATGTTATTGATAAAAGTCACATTTTTAAATAGCTGCTCTTTAAAACTCCCACACCAACATGTAAAAGAAAAAACAGAGAATATTTACATAAACAACTATAATCCTAATTTACCGTATAATTTATTATGCTTTTTTTCTAATCATGTGAGATTTGGGCCTCATCAAGAATAAACCTTGAGGAAAAATACTTCAGATTTAAGCAGGGGTGCATATCCTTCAAAATAATAAAAATTGTTTTGTAAATATAAGTCCACTACCTATTCTACATTAGAAGCAAAACCGTGAGAACAATTTACACTTTAAATAGAGTCTAGACAAATGGGAGTTCAGATAAAAACAATAAAACACGCAATTGAAAAGATTAGAGTTATAAAGTAGTTTGTACTGTTCAGGTGACCTCTGCCGAACTCAGTGCTCTGTTCAACTAGGAGATTCAGTTGAGGCGGGTGAGCTCGTGGCCCTGCTTATGGGACTGTTACTTGGCATTCTTAGTGTTGGTTGTAGGCAATAGGTGTCACTGTGACACATATGAATACATCATCTAGGTAGGAGTAGACTCACCAGATGTGCCATTTTCAATGGGACAGAAAACAACAACACCCTCCAGTTTCAAACAGTATGTATGGTCAGCCTTCTGACACCTTGAATTTAGCCCAGTGAGATGAGGCTAACCAACCCCACGGACCTTTTGAAATGGGACAGTATAGTTGTTTTCTGTCCCTTTTAAAATTTGGTCAGCTTTTGTGGAAGGTTATTTCAGATTTCTCCACATGGCAGTTGCAGAGTCTCAAACATCAGCAAAAAAGGGCAAGCTCTAATCTGCCTGTGCTTTTTAAGTCTCTACTTGTATTGTGTTTGCTCTCGTTCCTTTGAGCCAAAGTGTATCGCATGACTAACCCAACGTCAGTGTTGGAGATAACAACCCAATGGTGTGGCTTCCGGAGCAGAATTACTGTAGTCACTTTTGCAAACAATTGACCATGTGATTTATTAAGCTATAATCAACAGCTATGTGGTGGAAGAATAAGAATTTGGGCCTCCTGACCCTCAATCCTCTTGTCTCAGAGCCTCATTCTAATCTGTTCCTTTGAACAGGAGATAGTAAAACACCAATCTGACCACCAAAATCGTAAAGTGAAAACTCAGACCCTCGAGAAGTAACTTATCTACAGGGACTTGATTTTCTTTTACCATCCTGATGCGGTTGTCAAGCTTTATTCACCAAAGACACACTTTCAGTAGCATCACATAAATACTCTATCATTTAGCTACTTCTCAGATTGGGTTAGAGATGATCAGAATCACTCAGCACTAGCCCTTGCACCAGTGCTCATTCTCCAGCCAATGCTACATGTCTCTGTACAAGTGAAAGAGCTAAGCAATCAGAAGGAAGATGCTTTTAATAATTTAGCCCTTCTACATCTTTAAAACTGCATTGTTTATGCCTTGCCTGTGCCTATAGCATGTAGGTCTTATTGCACAGAGTAAGCAGTGAATAAATGTATAACAAATGAGGAAATGAGAACCTGTGCTTTTTCATAAGAAAAATGTATGACTTTTCTGATGGAGTAGCAAAAAACAGGAGACAGTAACCAGGGAATATCATCTGATTCTACTTCTCTGGAGAATTGTTTTAAGTGGAAGTGATTGACACTGCTGGTAACTATGTTTGTTGGTAAAACTTTTTGAAGAGCAGTTCATTAATCTCTATGGAAAGCCCTAAAATGACATATCTAATTTTATTTATTGAAGCTCTAAAGAAATGATTAAGGATGTATAAGGTTTAGTCACAAGACTCATCTTTTTTCAAATTGCTATTTTTATGTAATATTGGCAGTAAGAGCATTTTCAACATCCTACTTAAATGTGCGTGTGTATGAATTTCCTTCACACATACATATCTATATTTAATGGTCTTATCAAGAAAATTAAAGGTTTCTTTTTTAATTATAATATGGTATTTCTTAGGTCCTAAGAATCTCATTGCAATATTTGCCTCTATCTCCAGAATTGTAAGCAGCCAGTTGTTAAATAAGATAACTTCAAATTGGATTTTGATGGATTGAGAGTGATTATACATCTTCAATAATCCTGATTATCTGTTTTTAAAAATTAAATTAAATTGCAATATGATTTTTCTATCTGTAAAATTTCCTTACAGCTACTTTTAATAGCAATTCCTGGTTTCTTCATGAATTATACCTTAGTTCTTTGGTATCTGTCATCTGTGAATAAATTAAAATTGAAAACCACACCATGGTTACTATTTTCAACTATCCTTGTGAGTTCAGATCCCATGTTGACTGCAGCTGCTATAAGAGACCTTGGTAGGTATTTTTTCTTGTTTCCTATATTTAAAACATAATTTTCTAATTTAACTTGTTACTTTTAAGATTTTTTGTTCACTGTATCTTTTCACAATATAAAATGGGGTGCTAGAGCATGAGAAATTCAGGTGGTGATACTTAGAACAGAATGAAATGTCAGTGATGGGCTTACTTAGTATGCAATTTTTAAAGTTTGACATCTAATTGTGGAATTGAGGAGGGCATTATTTGAAATCCTTGACTTTATACATTCCTCTATCTTGAACCAAAAGAACAGTTCTGGAGGCTTTACAATAGTGCATATACAATGTGGTCACATTGCTTTTGCTCAACACTTCTTTTCCTTTGAAAATACTGTCATTTGGATAATGCCATTTGTAAAAAAAAAAAAAAAATTTTTTTTGATTTGCCTTAGGACTCATTATCACCATTCAAACCAAGAGCATGAAAAGTACAAAACAATAAAATCACTAATCATACGATGTTTTCAATGTGTATTATTTTAGAAGAAAATAATATATATATAAAAGTAAAATACCAAATCAGTGTAACCCAATGAAAATGCAAGAGTCTCATTCAAGAAATACAATAACCTAATTTGCTTTTCTCCAGTCACTTTTTAATAATGAGAACTAAAAAGTTTGTTTTATAACATTTTAATATGGTACACACATGCATGTGTGCACTTGTGTGTGTGCTTCTGTGTGCGCACACACATACACACAGTTCATTTTATGGCCAAAAGGGAAAGAACTATCTGAGGCCAGCAGAAATAAAATAGGGGAGATGCATCAAGGGTATCAGTATGAATAAAGGAAAGCCAAACCTTCAAAACAAGATTAAAATTGTGAGTTAAAACTTTAGAAGAAGGAAGTGGCAGCATCTATCGCCTACCCTCACCTTTAGGGATTACATCAGTGCCAGCCCCCTTTTTACTCAAGATTTGAGGGAGGCCTGTGCTAACTGAAAGCATTCCCTACTTCTCTTAACTTTGTAACTGCTCATCTAGTTAGTATTTAACTGATGTTCTGGCCTGCTATGTAGAATTTAAATAATTTTTTCAAGTTAATTTGCAAGGCTATTCTCATAAATTTTGGCCATCTTGCCATTACTTCTGGAACTTCCTTTTTCTCCTCATTTTCTATATTTTTCAAAAATACATAAGGTATTTTTCTCTTGGAAACATTTTTACCTGAGTTTTCAAAACAAGATTTTTACATATTTTAAATTTTATTCTCAAAAAAAAAGAAAAAGTCTTTCCAGGCCTGAGTATGAGCACATTCACATTTTCCTGAGCTCTTTATGGTCTGTTGATTTCTCTTTTGCCCCCATTACTATTACCCATTTTCAAATCTTTATATTTTTGTTATAGTTCCATTTTTTAAAGTGGAATAATTCTACAGCAGTATCAATTAAGCTTTTCTGAGTAAGAAAAAAACTCCCAAACATGACTTAACACAACAATTCTGTATTATTTCTCATGAGTCCAGCAGTTCTGGCTGTGCTCTGCTGATTTTGGCTAGACTCACTGACGAATCTATAGTCAGATGGAGGGTCAGCTGGAGGCTGGGTGATCCAGGATGGCCTCAACTAGGTGCAACCACATTTCTTTTACATATTTCTCACATTCATCCAGTAGGGTAGCCAAGGAACACTGCCATAATGGTGGCAGCAGTCCCAAAGAGAGGAAGCAGTCTTTCTCAAGCCCCTGTTTGCATAAAGTTTCATAACAGAACAGACTGATTCTCTGATGAAAGAAACTGTGAAGTCTTAACAAAGGGCAAAGATACTGGGACAGGTGAAGAATTGGACCATTTTTTCTCTTGGCTTTTCTTGTCTTCCAAAAGCATCCTTACTGTAATAGGTTGTGATCACCGCTACAGCATGATTGGTTCACAAGAGCTTTTACCATGTAATACCATTTCCACCCTATGGGAATTTAGAAAATCATTAAAGATACTCCAAGTTATAGTTTTGCTCCTACAAGAACATGTAATAGCAGAGAAAAATGATAATTGATGGTTATCTAAGCTTAGAATATCATCATAAATAACAGTAAATTAAGATGGAAGTACATACTATCAGGATGCTCTCCCTTCATGGAGCTTGATTTCTAAGACCATTGAAAAAAACATATAAAAAAATCAGACAATTTCTATTATAGTGAGATTATCTGAACAATTGCTTCATCTTAGAGTGTTATAAAGCCTTGGTTTATGAATTTACATTATCACTGCACCATTGTCTTTTTATCTCCCATTAAATATATGATATGTATATTTATTTATACAGGCCAAATTACTGAATTTTTAAAAAAATAACAGAGTTTGTGTTTTCATCTATGCTTTGAAATAGGAATGAGAGTGCTAGTTGATTATTTCAATTACATAAACCATAATCAAACACAGTTAATTTGGTACCTAACTATGATGGTCTAAACTTAACTTACAGTTGACATATAATTAAACTTCCTAGAAGGGAGTTTTCAAACAGGAATAAAGTTTATGTAAGCATGTAGAAAAAGTATGTGATATAAAACCATTGCTAAGAGTATTCTTCCACTTGCCAATAAAATTTTAATCTTTAATATTAATGAAGATTTTCTCACCTTAAAAACATATTTTCCCTTCTATAGGGCTTTCTAGAGACCTCATCAATTTAATTAATGGAGAAAGTCTGATGACTTCTGTAGTATCTCTTATTATGTTTGCTAGTATTATGGATATTACCTCCACCCTGAAAGCTATGAACCATTCCTTAGGTAAGGACCTTGTTTTTTTCTTAATTTCTTAGGATCCGACTCTTACAGTTTCTAAAAGCTGACATAGAATTTGTAACATCTTACCATAAATTATTCTAGAGCATAATTGTGAATATTAGTATAGTGATTTACCTTTTACAAAGCATAACAGAAAGTACTACATGTATTTATAAAACACACCCTTTAATATTAGTTGGGCTTTTGTTGTGAGGCTGGGTTGGGACTTTTCATGAGGGTGCTTATAAGAGCAGCACTGCAAGGCCTTAGGCTGAACCAGAATGCTTGACAACAAGAATAAAATATTTTGTTAATGTGTTGAAGATGGACTCAGAAGATAAGCAGGGTAGTGCCCCACCAGTGATGAAAGGAGGTGCCTTCCTTTCCCTTCCCCCTGGAGCATCTCTCTGCAGGCAACACAGGAAACTGTCAGCTTGGGGAGGAAGTAGGCATTACACACCTGTCTACAGGGCCTGAGAGCAGTGCTTGTAAGAGATTGCGAGGTACCTATGAGCTCCTCTAGTACATGTGGATAGCCCTGAACCATAAGTATTTTTTTTCTTTAGTGTGTGTGTGTGAAATAAATGATATATGCACACTGTAATGAATGATTATAAAGTGTGCAGATGTGAAATTATCACTCAGGACAAGAAATATCATATTACTGCCCCCCCCAGACACATTTTATGCACCCCCCTCTGATCACAGCCCATACTTTCTCAGAGGGTAGTCTCTGGATTGGGGATGGGGGTCCACAGGACCCATTCAGGGTGTCCATAAAGTCAAATATTTTCATAATAGTACTGAGAAGTAATATAACTTTTTTAGTGTGTTGCTATTTGCACCCACTTTGGAAAAGCAATGATTACAATCTTCTGAAGAAAATCGTTGATATGTATTATTCCACCCAATGTATATCATCTGTGTTCTAAGGCCCCCTGCAGCATTATCTCACTCCACCTCCCTACACTCTAAAAAATATATTTAGGATGTGATTCCAGAACACGTTCTAGTACATCAAGGATTCTATATGATGACAAGTACTCTGTTATGTTGAAGTGGGATCCTTCTACTATCCCCTCTCCCCAGCAATCAAGTATTACCTGAATTACCTTACAACCACTCAAGAAGAAGTTTTAGCCATCACCATTTTCCCTGTTCCCGGAGTGGGGCTTCATTGTAGGGCAGCCAGGGACTCTGTTTACCTTTATTCAGACCCACTGTGCTTTACATATTTATAATCAATGCCTAAAACTCAGAATTGAAGACTATTCTTTCCCAAGGAGACCCATTCAGGGGACCATCATCCTTTTCATGTCTTCCTCAAAGGAGCAGCTGGTCCAGATGGTGGACAATTACCCTAATTGGGCATGAGAAGTACTTGTCTTTAGCTTTGCAATGCATCCAATTAGTTTACTTGGCCACGGAAGCTTGGGACATCCGTGGCAAAGCTAAAAAACCAATTTAGCACAGGAAGGTACATACTCTTTAAATGCTTCACATATGCCAAGTGCGTGAGAAAGCCAAACCACCATACACATACACTTACAACCTCTTCCCAAATCTAGAGTATAATGGGAGGTGATACAATGCAGTAATTTGAAGCTTTCACCATAAAACTTCCTATAGATAAGACTTTCTTGAGATGACTAATGCGATCAACAAAAATATCTATATTCAGAAGCATCTTAAAAATTCAAGGACCACCCTGGGGGAAAACTGAAAAATGCAAAGTACAGTCTTACATGCTAGTCAAAAGAGTTCATGTCCAGCCTCTAAACCTGGTCCAGTATTCTACCAGGTCCCATTTAAGATTATAAATATTGACTGCAGAATTTCAGGGAACTTTATCATAGATGACATCTACAGTCTAATCAAGGGAACTTTCTTGATAGTCACTGGAACAAAAGAATGGGGTGTGGGGGGGATTAAAAAAAAGGGACTGGTGTGAAAGTTTATAAATTCATTAATCCAACAATTATTTATTGGTATGTACCATGTGATAGTTCTTATTCTAGGCCCTATTGATTCAGCCATAAACATACTAGTTCTTAATTTCATAGAGCTTGCCTCATAATTTTGATAACAATCAATAGAACAGAATTTGGAATTTGCTTAGGTTTCAAAAGAGTAAAGCTTGTAAGCAATAACCCTATTAAAAATAATAATAGGGGATGCCAGGATGGCTCAGCAGGTTGAGAGTTTCATGTAGCCCCGTGGTCCAATGATTGAATCTTGGCCCCAGCCCATGTAGATGCACATGCTGAACTGGGGTGTGCCCCCAGTTCTGTTCTTACCAGTGCAAGCTCCATGCGGGAGGTCCCAGCCTGTTTCCTCCCTGTGTAGCTCCACACCCACCTGTGGGATGAAACTGTGTAGAAAATCAATTACATGCAACTATGGAGAGTGCTCTTGGCCCTCGCCTTTCTCTCTGTCTCTCTCTTTCATTCTCTGTCAAAAACAATAAAATAAATCTTTTAAAAAAGAAAAATGGGAGGATCCAAGATGGCGGCATGAGAGGAGAACGCTGATAACTGCCTGGGAAGGGCCTTGTGAACAGAGGGGAATCCACAGGGGAAACCCTGGGAAGAAACCTCAACTAAGAGAACCACACAACGCAGAACAACACCCAAAGGTTAGAGAAAAAAGGGGAGAGTGGGAGAGGAAAAGGGAAGCAGCGGTTCGGGGACAGAGACTCGGACCGCGGCCCGGGGCTGGCAAAAACAAAGGGGGATTGGGGGATTACGGTCAAAGTGGAGCTGGATCGAGGGCGGGCTGGAAGCCGAGACCTAGGGAGCGTGGAAGCCCCACAAGACTGTGGACAATTTAACATCCGAACTCAAGGGACAACATACAGTGCCCTAATCAGATCACAGAGCCTAAAGTGGAACAGGGACTGTGGAGCAGGGTGGCTGCACTTCCCGGCGGGCGGGTGAGAGCAGGGCACCAGCCCACAGCAGCTCGGCACCCCTGATTTACGGAAGAGATTGACTGTGAGGGAGCGCCTTCTGAGGACAGGGCTCTTGGAGTGAGGGCTGGGGCTTGAGTGGGCATAGCTGCATTGGATGTGCTTGCAGTGAATCCGGTGGTCTCCACAGAGCCAGGAACATAGAGCGGCTGCCACCTGAGCTACGGCCTGTGCGCACAGGACTTTCAGTGCCCCGCCCACCGGGCCTCCGCGGCGCCGCTGCCAGCGTGCCACTGGGCTTTCGGTGACCCCGCCCACCGGGCCGCCGTGACACTGCTGCTTGCTTGCCAGCGTGCAGTTGGGCTTTAGGTGCCCTGCTCGCCAGGCCACTGTGGTGCCGCTGCCTGCTTGCCAGCGCGCAATAGGGCTTTCAGTGCCCCGCTCACCAGGCCGCAGCAGCGCCTCTGTCTGCTCACCAGCGCGCTACAGGGCTTTTGGCACCATGCTCGCCAGGCCACCACAATACCGCTGCCTGTGCACGGGACCGGCTTTCGGCGCCCTGCCCACCGGGCCGCTGCAGCGCTGCTGCCAGCTAGTGAGGGCGCAGCTGGGCTTTTGGCATCCTGCCCACCAGGCATCTGGGGCGTTGCGGACCGAGCACGCAACTGGGCTGCCTGCCGGGTCTCCGCAGTGTCATTGCCTGTGCACGAAACTGCGCAGCCGACCAGGGCCTCTGCCAAGCCCCAGCCCATCCAAGTGCTCCCCTGCGGGCGTGGCTTACAGATACGATTGAAGAAGAGGCAGCCAGGAGGAAGAAAGACCAGAGTTCCTGCGCCCTGCCCCCACTGAACCACCAGCCCCCCTGCTGAAAGAGGAATCTGCTATTGTGTCTCAGGCCCGCCCTAGCTCCTACTCACATGCCCCCACCCCTGGCCACACCTTTACTACCCTGCTATCTAACAGCTAAGACAGCAACCTGAAGTGCCCCAGGACACAGAAGCTGTCTGCTTCCCCCAACCCTCTCCC
>PVKE010046594.1:0-12206 GCA_004027555.1 Craseonycteris thonglongyai | reverse complement strand
AATGGATCTTCTCATCTCTCTTTCTGAAGTTTCATTGTTGGCATACAAAAATGCAGTTGATTTTGAGACATTGATTTTGTATCCTGCAACTCTACTGTATTTGTCTATTATTTGTAATAGATTTCTGATAGAGTCTTTAGAGTTTTCTATATACAGGATCTTGTCATCTGCAAAGAGTGACAGTTTAACTTCTTCTCTCCCGATTCTAATACCTTTTATTCCTTTCTCTTGTCTGATTGCTCTGGCTAGAACTTCTAGTACTATGTTGAACAGCAGTGGTGACAGGGGGCATCCCTGCCTTGTTCCTGATTTTAGGAAAATAGGCTTCAGCTTTTCTCCACTCAGTATAATATTTGCTGAGTGTTTGTCATATATGGCCTTAATTAAGTTGAGGTACGTCCCTTCAATTCCCATTTTATTCAGTGTTTTTATCATAAATGGGTGTTGTATCTTGTCGAATGCTTTTTCTGCATCAATTGAGATAATCATGTGGTTTTTATCCTTTTTTTGGTTTATGTGCTGGATTACATTGATTGATTTGTGTATGTTGAAGCATCCTTGTGCCCCTGGGATAAATCCCACTTGGTCATGGTGAATAATCTTTTTAATGCATTGTTGTATTCTGTTAGCTAAAATTTTATTTAAGATTTTTGCATCAGTGTTCATCAGTGAGATTGGCCTATAGTTTTCCTTTTTGGTATTGTCTTTCCCAGGTTTTGGTATTAGGGAGATCTTAGCTTCATAGAAAGAGGTGGGTAGTATTGCTTCCTCTTGAATTTTCTGGAGTAGTTTGAGGAGGATGGGCATTAGTTCTTTGAATGACTTGTAAAATTCATTGGTAAAACCATCTGGTCTAGGACTTTTGCCTTTGGGCAGGTTTTGTATAGTTGTTTCAAGTTCTGTACTGCTGATTGGTCTATTTAGGTTATCGAAATCTTCTTGGTTCAGTTTAGGTAAACTATATGTTTCTAGAAATGTGTCCATTTTCTCTAGATTGTCCAATTTATTGGCAAAGAGTTTTTCATAATAATCTCTTATGATTGTTTGTATATCTGCAGTATCAATTGTGATCTCTCCCCTTTCGTCCCGTATTCTGGAAATATGAGATTTTTCCCTTTGCCCTTTGGTGAGCCTAGCCAGTGGCTTGTGAATTTTATTGATTTTTTCAAAGAACCTGCTCTGTGTGACATTAATTTTATCTATTGTATTTCTGTTCTGAATTTCATTAAGTTCTGCTTTAATTTTTATTAATTCTTTTCTTCCACTAGCTTTGAGGTACCTCTATTTTACTTTTTCTAGTTCTATAAGATGAAATGTGAGGGTGTTTACTTGTAGTTTTTCTTGTTTCTTGAAATAGGCTTGTAATGATATAAATATCCCTCTTATTACTGCTCTTGCTGTGTCCCAGAAATTTTGGTATATTGTGTTTTCATTGTCATCTGTTTCTACAAATTTTTTAATCTCTTGTTTTATTTCCTCTTTGATCCAGTCATTTTTTAATAGCATATTGTTCGATCTCCACATATATGTGGTTCTCTCTGCACTTGATCTTTTTCAAATAATCTCTAGTTTCAACACTTTCTGGTCTGAGAATACACTTGGTATGATTTGAATGTTCTTAAATTTGGTGAGGTTGGATATAAGTCCCAGGATATGGTTTATCCTTGAAAATGTTCCATATGCACTAGAATAAAATGTACAGCCCTGTGTTGCAGGATGGAATGACCTATAAATGTCAATTATGTCCATTTTCTGTATGTATCATTTAAAGCTACAACTCTCTTATTTATTTTCTGCTTCGATGATCTGTTTAATGTTGTCAGGGTGGTGTTTAGATCCCCTACTCTAATAGTATTTTTGTCAAATTCTCCTTTTAGATCTGTTAGTAGTTGCTTTATAAATTTTGGTGCTTCCTGATTGGGGGCATATATATTGATGAATGTCATGCTTTCTGGATGTATGGTCCTTTTTATCAAAATGACATGTCCATCTTCATGTCTTATTATTTTTCTTATCCTGATGTCTATTTCATCAGAAATCAGTATGGCCACTCCAGCTTTTCTCTGACTGTCATTTGCCTGGAGTATTGTTTTCCATCCTTTCACCCTGAGTCTATGTTTGTCCCTATGGCTGAGGTGTGTCTCTTGTAGGCAGCATCTGGTTGGATTTTCTTTTTTAATCCAGTCTGTTACCCTGTGCCTCTTTATTGGTGAATTCAGTCCATTTACATTCAGGGTGATGATTGATATATGAGAATATCCTGTATCAATTTTTTCCTTCATTTGTATTCTTTTGTTGTCCCAACTTTTCTCCATTTATTTTGATTTCTTGATTCAGGCCATATAGCCTCCTTCAGTATTTCTTGGAGTGCCGCTTTTAAGCTGGATAATTTCCTCAGCTTTTGTATATCTGAAAAGGCCTTAGGTCCTCCTTCGTATCTAAAGGTTAATTTTGCTGGATAGTTAATTCTTGGCTGGAAATTTCTCTTGTTTCACATTTTGAAGATTGAGGTCCACTACCTCCTGGCTTGCAGAGTTTCTGCTGAGAAGTCTGGTGACAGCCTGATAGGTTTTTCTTTGAAAGTTATATTTTGTTTTTCCCTGGCAGCCTTGAGGATTCTTTCTTTATCTTTGGTTTTTGTCATCTTCAGAACAATGTGCCTTGAATAAGATCTGCTAGGGTTGAGGTAGCTAGGGCTCCTGTTTTCCTTTTGAATTTGGGGTTCTAGCTCTTTCCATAGGTCAGGATAATTCTTATCCACGATTTGTTTTAGTAGACTCAGAAGATTTCATCTCGCTTCCTTCTGGTACCCCTATTATTCTAATCTTGCTCTTTCTGATGGAGTCAAAGAGTTCTTGTAGGGCTCTTTCATGTCTCTTGATTTTCATGTCCCTTTCTTCTTCCCTCTATGACATTTCCATGTTTCTATCTTCAATTTCACTAATTCTTTCTTCCAGCTGGTCAGCCCTGCTTCCTATGCTGGTTAATTCTTTTTTCAGCTATTTCTTTATGCCTTTCATTTCGAGGAGTTCCTTTTGGTTTTGCTCTAACTTCTCAATTTTATTGGTAAAGTATTTATTTTGCTCAGAATATTTCTTGTTGAGGTCATTTAACTGTGTCTGGGTACTTTGCCAGCATTTACTGAGCTCTCTGAGTGTCTTGAGTATTATAGCCCTGAATTTTGTTTCACTTAGATTTGATTCCAAGTGTGCAAGCTCCTTTTCTAAAGAATGTCCATGATCTTCTGCAGGGGCTTTGGATTCTGAGGTGTGCATTGTGTTTGATGTGGTTCTTTTTGCTTTACGCATGAGTATGTTTTTCCTCTGGGGATTTGCCCATCAGATGGGCTTCTCTTTATTTTTCTTATCGGCTCCGTTGTGGGAGGAGGAGTTTTGGGGAGAGGGCTGGGGGAAGCAACCAGTTTCTGTGTCCTGGGGTTGCTCTTCAGGTTGCTGTCTTAGCTTTTAGAAAGCAGGGTAGTGAAGGTGTAGGCGGGAGTGGAGGTGTGTGAGTAGCAGCTAGGGTGGGCCTAGCAGATTACTCTTTCATCAGGGGCATTGGTGGTTCAGTGTGAGCAAGGGGCACAACAGCTTGGGTCTTTCTCCCCTCTGCTTGGATGCTTTTACTTTAATTATGTCTGTGAGCTGGGCATGTCGAGTGGCGGTGGAGCAGTGGTGCGGGTGGGGGCTTGGTGGAGGCCCAGTTGGCTGTGCAGAAGGAGGCACAGCTGTGGCCCGGTCAGTGGTGCGGCAGTGGTGGCTCAGGCTGCAGCTTGGCTGGCGGGCACAGGTTGGCCAGCAGCTCCTGGGTCCCAAGGACCTCTGTCAGGTCAAGTTGTTTTTACTTTAAGCACGTCTAATGCATCTGGCAACATTGATGATGCATTACACTGCTACTCTGAAGCAATTAAGTTAGATCCCCAGAACCATGTGCTCTACAGCAATCGCTCAGCAGCCTACGCCAAGAAAGGAGACTACCAGAAAGCTTATGAAGATGGTTGCAAAACTGTTGACTTAAAGCCTGACTGGGGCAAGGGCTATTCGCGAAAAGCAGCAGCTCTTGAGTTCTTAAACCGATTTGAAGAAGCCAAGCGGACCTATGAGGAGGGTCTGAAACATGAACAAAATAATCCTCAGCTCAAAGAGGGTTTACAGAATATGGAGGCCCGATTGGCAGAGAGGAAATTCATGAATCCTTTCAACATGCCCAATTTGTACCAGAAGTTGGAGAGTGATCCCAGGACAAGGACGCTCCTTGGTGATCCTACCTACAGGGAACTGATAGAGCAACTACGAAACAAACCATCTGACATGGGCACGAAACTGCAAGATCCCCGGATTATGACTACTCTCAGTGTAGAGCGCGCGTAACTTGCCCTTTTTTTTTTTTTTTTTTTTTTAGTATTACCATTTATTGGTGACAAACACTAAGTTTTACTTACAGTCCATGGGGAGAAAAAAGGCAGCGTGAACAGTACGTGGAAGTGGCGCTTAGAGCGTGAGGCTGCTGGGCGTTCCGTCGGACCCCACGCAGGACCTCACCAAGCACGTTTCCATGCACAGCAACACAACCCCAAAAGCAACAGCTTTAGAAACACAGGCCATTCACCTCAGCCCCACATGGAGACGGAACCAACAGCGTAAGCACTCGGCATCAAGCTGCACTCATCTGTGACATTTTACTTTTGTGGGCTATTGACCAGCTCCCCGGGCTGTGGCTGGCTGGTTCCCTCAGTCCTTCAATGGAGCTGCTGCCCTTCCTCCAAGAGCTCTGTCTTCAAAAGGTTCCCCCTAACAGTCAACTCTAGGAGCTCAGCTGTATCTCCTCTGTAAATCAGGGGTGCTGACCTGCTGTGGACTGATGCCCTGCTCTTTCCCCGCACCCCCCACCCCAGAAGTGAAGCCACCCTGCTCTACAGCCCCCGTTTTATCTCAGGCTTTGTGATATGATTAGGGCACCGTGTGCCACCCCTTGTGTTCAAATGTTACATTATCCACAGTCTTGTGGGGCTTCCACTTTCCTTAGGTCTTGGCTTCCAGCCCGCCCTCGATCTAGCTCCACTTCACTGTAGTCCCCCAATCCCTCTTTGTTTTTGCCAGCCCCAGGCTGCGCAAACTGTTTCTGTCCCCAAACTGCTCCTTCCCCTTCCCCTTCCCTCTCCCGCTCTCCCCTTTTTCCTTTAAACTTTGGGTGTTGTTCTGCGTTGTATCCTTCTCTTAGTTGAGGGTGCTTCTCATGGTTTCCCCTGTGGATTCCCCTTTGTTCATAAGTCCCTTCCCACATAGGTATCGGGGTTCTCCTCTCATGCTGCCATCTTTTTTTTCCCTCTTATATATATATTTTTATAAGTCATTCACGTTCTTTGTTAAGTTTATTCCTAAGTATTTAATTTTTGTTTTGATCGCAAATAGTCTCATTTTTCTCATTTCTTTTTCTGGAGCTCTGTTGTTTGTGTATAAAAATGCTGAGGATTTTTGTACATTGATTTTGTATCCTGCAACTTTACTGTACTCATTTATTATTTCTAACATTTTATGGTGGTCTTTGGTGTTTTCCGTTTAAAGGATCATATTGTCTGCAAAAAGTGACAGTTTAACTTCTTCAGTTACAATTTGAATGCCTCTTATTTATTTATTTACTTTTTTGCCTAATTGCTTTAGCTTGAACTTCCAGCACTCTGTTGAATAGTGGTGGTAACAGGAAACCTCCCTGTCTCATTCCTTTTTAAAACAAAAAAATATTTATTTATTTATTTTTACAGAGAGAGAGGGAGAGAGAAAGAGAGAACTGAACTGGGGGAGCTCCCAGTTCAGCATATGGTTCCGCACTGGCCAGGGCCGGGATCCGATCCCCGGTCCCCGGTGCTGCAAAGTGAGCGCTCAACCCACTGAGCCATCCTGGCTTCCCATCATTCCTGATTTTAGTAGAAAAGTTTTCACTTTTTCTCCATTCATTATGACATTCGCTGAGGTTTGTCATATATGGACTTTATTATATTGAGGTATTTTCATTCTATACCCATTTTAAGATTTATTTTATTGGTTTTGACAGAGATGGTGAGAGAGAGGGAGAGATAGATACAGAGACAGAGAAAGAGAGAAGGGGAGTGCCCAAAACAGTCTCCATAGTTGTTCGTCATGGGTTTTTCCACATAGTTTCATTCCACAGGTGGGTGTGGAGCTGCACAGGGCAGAAGGAACTGGGCTGGGGTCTAACCACGGTGATAACTAAACTGGGGGCACTCCCCAGTTCAGCACATGGGTCCACTTGGGGTGGAGCTGGAATTTGATTCTCAATCCCTGGGGCTGCAAAGTGAGCGCTAAACCCACTGAGCCATCCTGGCTCCCCCTACATCAGGGGTGTCAAACTCAATTAAAACACGGGCCATTTGGTGCAACAGGCAAGATTCACGCAGGCCACATCACATTTACAAACGTCGCCAGCAAAGGTAGCTTTCCAATCTTTACACAGAACTATTATTTATGTACAAATATCTTTAGAACCTACTCTGAGGTTTTCATGGTCCTGACTCTATAGATGATCAGATTAAGAGGAAGTGGGACAAACATTCATAGAGTAGCCAAAACAATGTGGATATAGTGGGGCATGTTTCCACCAAAGTAATACGTCATAAAAGACAACAGTGCTGGAATGTAAAAGCAAAGCATGAAACAGACATGAGAACCATATGTATTGAGAATGTTTAATCAGGCTTCCTGGGAGGGGAGATGGAAACAGCTTGAAGGATAAGCACAGAGGAAGAGGCAATCAGAGTCACAACTACCATAATGTTAAAAATTACCATTAGCCCATAGATAATGTTGACCTTGGTTGGTGCACAGGCCAACCTGGCAAGATCCATGAGCTCACAGTATGTGTGTGGAAAGTTGTGATGTCCATGGAAGGGCAGCCTCAGATTGAGAAACACAAGTAGAGTCACATGGATTAAATTTTTTACAACGGAAGCTAAAATGTTGATGATTTTATTGGTGAGAACCATAGTGTATTGGAGAGAGTTGCAGATGGCAACAGAACATAATAAGCCTTGGCTACCAGTAAAATAGTCTCCATGCTTATAAACATGTGGATAGAAAACATCTGAGCAAGGCAGCTCCAAAATCGATTTTTTTTAAAGGTTTAACCAGAAGATACCCAGCATTTTAAGGATGGTGGATGTGAACAAATCCAGCTCAATCATAGACAACATGGCCAGGAAATAGAACATGGTCTGGTGGAGACTCTGTTTAGTCTTAATAAAAAAATAGAATGGTGATATAATCCACAAGGGCAGTCAGTTACACAATATAGATGAGAAAGGAATCCAGACATGTACCATTTTCAGTTCTGTAATTCCTAGCAGGAGAAAAAAGTGGGTATGAAACTGGATGTCATCGATAGAAGACATTCCTGTTAAGGAGGAGGATCTCTCTAAGATATTTTCTTATCAAAGTCCAGTAAAGATGGAAAAATGTCTAGTTACTATGCTAAAAGTAATGATAGAAGTGGCTAATTTACAAACATTAGAAGTTCTCTTCTTTCCTGATGGTAATTGAGCTACTCTCTCAATACACAGTATTGAGATTCATCATAGGCAATATTGTCCATTGCTTTATTTTTGTAGATATATAAAAGAACTGATAATATTTCTAAAAGGTATGTATGTTTCCATTCTATGTCATTTCTAGTCATTCATTTTCCAAGTAACTCCTTACTTACTTTTGGGATATTACTATATCAATTGGTTCTCAAAGTTCAGCCAAGTGTTAAAAAAAAAGCATAAGTTCAAATAAGAACAGCTGACTTATGAAGTCTGACAATTAAATTAGTGAACTCATCCTAAAAAAAAATGCTGCATACCGCATTGCTGAATATCACTACAGTCACCTTCAAAGTACTCCTGGTGGAAAGCTACACACTGATGCCAGCATCTAGTTCACCCTTCAAAGCAATTTTGGAGCTCTTTTTCTCGAATGGCCATCAGAGCCTTCATGGTATTACCCTTGGTTACCTGAATGTCATAAAATGTCTTTCTTTTAATATTTCCTTTATCTCTGGGTAAATAAACAAGTCTTTGGGGGCTAGATCTGGTGAGTAGAGAGGGTGTTCCAATACAGTTATTTGTTTACTGGCTAAACACTTCCTCACAGACAAGTGCCGTGTGAGCTGGTGCATTGTCATGATGCAAGAGCCATGAGTTGGTTGTTGGTGAACAGTTCAGGTCATTTTTATCTTTTTCATGAAGCCCTTTGAGCACTTCCAAATAGTCATCTTGCTTGACATTTGTCCAGTTGGTACAAACTCATAATCAAAATTCATGTCAAAAAAGTTGAGCAATATCATTTTGACTCTTGCTTTGGACTGATGGAACATTTTGGTCATGGAGAATTAGCTGACTTCCATTGTGCATTTTGACATTTTGTTTCAGGGTCATATTGATACAATCATGTTTCAGCCACAGCGATAACGTGGCCTAAAACGTCATCTTGCATCTCCAAAATGTCTTGGCAACTTTTGACTCTCCTTTGCTTTTGTTCATTGGTGAGCTTCTTTGGGACCATTTTGGTACACACCTTCCTCATGGAAAGATTTTTCTGTTTCTCTATTGATATTTACTTGGTCTGCTATGCTTCTCACAGTCAGCTGATGATTTTGATGTACAATGCGATGAATTTTTGCAACGTTTTTGTCAGTTCTGCTTATTACTGTGCCCCGATCTCTCTTCATCAGTGATGACTTCTCTACCTTCAGAAAAGCATTTAATCCATTTGCACACTGCCATTTTTTTCATGACATTACCCTCATAAACTTCGACTAACATGTCCCTGATTTTATTTCTACTCTTGCTAAGTTTGACAAAAAATTTCATGTTTGCTTATTGCTCTAACTTAAGCTCCAGCATTCATGCTACAGCACACAAAAACATGCAACAACAATAATGAATGCAACTCAGAAACACACCATCACACATCAACATGAACACAGATGTGAGACACTGATATACCAAGGTTATAAAACCTGACTGAGTTGATTGTACACTGCTGCGAACGTAAGTGCACAGTGGCAAGTTCATGTACTTAAGTGTCAGACCTTGAATGCCATTGTCTGTATTTTGATCTAATATAAATGTAGAAATACGCTTTCATGGATACAGTCAAGACAGAAGGGAGATTAAGCAGATGGTCTCGTAGAATTTCCCTCATTTTGTTTCTACTATGAGACCATTGATGTTTTTTATGCTTCCTAATTTTATAGAATAGCTTGATTTCCAATCCCATATCTCTAAACTTCTGTTTACTTAGTGATTCCCTGATGTTGTTTCAGAAAATTTTTTTGACGTATTAGCTACATAATGTTCATCTTTCTTACAACTTACAACATAATTGACATACAAATAATTAACATACAAAATCACACCCATACCCTGAAATTGTGTCTACTTTAGATATGAATAGATCAAATATCTGGCAAATTTAAGTGACACTGAAATTAAAGTTTTGTGAATGAATAGTCTAAATTTCTGAAAGTAATAAAGAAAATAAAAATCTTTTTATGTATTTAGCTGTTTTTCTAGTTACAAAAATATTGCTACTAGAGTAAAAAAAAACAAAAACAAACAAAAAAGCAAGGGGATATATATTTTAAAGAATTATTATATTGCTTGAGAGAAGGTTATGATACAGAGAGAAAGAGAAGGGGGAGGACCCAGAGCAGTCTCCATAGCTGTACATAATTAGCTGTGACATGGTCTCATTCCACACAGGTGGATATTGAGCCACATGGCATGAGAACAGAACCGGGGCCTCCTGCATGGGAGGTGAGAACCTTCATGGGCCAAGCCATACAAGTGGCCACCAGCTGCACTGCAGCTTAACATATGAGATTGCATGAGCTGGGGCGGAAATCAAATGCCAGACCTCATGATTGTGAGACAAGCCCTTCACTGCTGAGCTACCCCAACATTTTCCCAAACAAGGGGATATTCATTTTTAATATCCCCACGCTTCTACATGAGGCTATGGTTTCCACTTTATCAGAATTTAGCTGTTAAATAGAGTCCAAATGTGTATAAGTGTGTATTTATGTGTGTGTGTGTGTGGGGAGGGGTATTTGTGTGTGTATGAGAGAGAGAGAGAGAGAGAGAGAGAAGGAGAGAAAGAATGAGACAATATTTTATTTTGTATATGGTTGCATATAATTTTTCCAGATAGTTATTGTGCAGTAGAAATACCCAGGCAAGGGAGTTAATAATTCTGTGCTATACAACAAAGAAAATAATATGTCTTACCCCCAAAACAGCTGGAGATAAATTTGACCATTTATAAGAAAAAGGCAGTTTTGGCCAGTGTTGATGGGAAGACACAAGGCTGAGAAATCAGAGATTTGTGAAACTTTACTTGAAAGAGTCTGGGAAAATAGTTAGGGTGACACCTCATGAGCTTTACAGTTCAGAGTGAGCCTCATCTTCAATGATGCAGTTTCTCAGTACATGACATTTTACCAGCTGAGGAGAAAGTTTCCAGGGCAGTAGCAGAGGGGAGTCTTCTCTGATAGTTGAGTTCAAATTCAACAGGACATTCACCCTCTTGTAGTTTGGGTTATAATGCTTGACTTTTTTCTCTACCACAGTTGTGGGCCACAAACAATAGCAGATAGTATGGGGCCAGTAATCTCAAGCATTCCTAGAAGGCAAGGTAATATGTTTATTTTTTGTGAGATGTACACATTAACAAAGAACTCAGTCCCAGAATTCATTTCAAAAGCAACTAGTGGTCTTTCCCATTAGTGCTCACCAACACTCAATTTATTGAAGATGTGGTTTTTCCTTACCCGAGAACACTTCTTCCCACTGTCTCTAATAGGCTATTATAAATTGTTTAGATGGACTTTGAAATTATTCAAATATGTCTTGAAATCTTGCTATGCCTTTTACTAGCTGGAGATCCTTGAACAAATTACTTTAGTTTCTAAATCAGTTTGTTCTTTAAAATAGGGTTAATAAATTCTATGTATTATGACATATTTCAAGGACAAATATGACTAATGCATGTAAAAAAGTAGCTCGTAGTGTATACTCAATAAATAGTAGTTATTTACATTATTGGTCCTTCCCCAAGTTTTATTTTTCTTTTAATGCACAAATAGCTAAAATTTTACCTTTAGCACAAATAATGTACTTGATTATACTGAGCCCATTTTAAATAAATAATTCATTGTGACTATAATGTGAGATGATAGAAGTATGGAGGAACGAATGACAGAGAATATTCCAAAGTGAATGAGTTGCACAGGGTCTTCTACTGATGCTAATATCCAGAAATCTATGGATGCATGCACAAACCAGTACAGCGCAGTTTGAAAGTAAGTCATTCTTTTCTCTCATTCTTACAGATTTTTCAAGCTTAGTGGAATGAATAAATTGATGATAGTGGATACCTTCTGTCCGACACTGTCTTTTTTTTGTATTTATTGTTTGTCTGTTTATTATTAGTTTCACATGTACAAGAGAACATAATAGTTAGACATTTATAGTTCTTATATAGTGAAAATATCAACAGGTCTATCACCCATTTGATGCCCTATGTAACTGTTACAATACCATTGACTATATTCCTCCTGTTGCTCTCTACACACAAACACACACAACATATAGTTGACATTTAACATTAATTGATGTTATTTTTAGGTGTACAATACAGTGGGTAGACATTTATATAATTTATGAAGTGTTCTCCCTGATCAGTGCATTGCCTACCTGATACCCTGCAATTGATATTTATACATTACCTATACTCTTTATTGACAGAGCCAGCCGACACGAGTGACAGAAACCCGAGGTTATGGCGGCGAAGTTTGAGAAAAACAAAGAAGACAAAGCTGGGGTTCAGAAGGACTGCTGCTCGTACAATGCAACAGCAGCAGCAGCAGCAGCAGCAGCAGCAGCAGCAGCAGCAGCAGCCTCGTTTATTGAAATCACAATCTTAATATACTAGAGGCAAGCAAGCTCAAAGACTTTTACATCATTAAACTTCCCACAGCCACCTGGAGAAAACAACATGTTCTCAGCAAATTCCAACCAGCTCCCTGTTTAGGTCTAATCCATGGCCTTGTAACTTTTACAAAAACACCCTGTCTTATGCACGTATTCCTCAGAGGTTGCTATAGGACGCCTTTGTCCCTTTTCCCTTTTATGGGAACAAGAACAGCAG
>PVKE010046593.1:0-12207 GCA_004027555.1 Craseonycteris thonglongyai | reverse complement strand
TGCCCTGACCTGGAGCCCAGGGCCGTGGCCTCCATCTTTCTGCAGAGGGCATGGCTCCTGCCATCTCTTCCACACATGGTGCTGTGGGCTGATTTTCCCTCTTTCCTTGAAGGGGACCATGTCTGGTTGGCAATTGCCTTAAAGGTTTCGTTTTGGGTAGCTTCTGCCACAATTTTACTAAAACCACAATTTATTGTCGTTCTGTCTGCTCCAGGATGGTTCCTGCTTGAAGGTCATGCCATATCTGCTATGAGTGATATGGGCAGCGCCCCCACTGGTAAGGTGTTATTCAGCTTTCCTCACAGCCTGGTAGTGAATTGTTACTCCTAGGTCCACTGCTGCTTGTACAGTGCAGGAGATTGATTGCTTGCCCTACCAGGGGACTCAACATGGAAACTAAGATACCATACTGTTGGTTAGGTGCCAACTGTAAAATGACATCCTTGAGCCCTGCTGTAAAAATTTCGTTATCTGGCTCTGAGAAGTTCTAAGAACAGACAGCATGTCTCATTCCCAGATCTCTAACAAGTCCTGCAATTCTTCCGTAGTCTGCCACCTAAAAACCATTCACTATTAATGGGTTGTATGGGTATGTCCCCCTCTCTGGGCCAGGCTGCCTTTCATACAGTGATTATCCATTCAAGAAATAAATTTTTTTCTTCCAGGATGCCCAGGTGGCTCAGCAGGTTAAGCACTCACTTTGCAGCCCCGGAGCTGGAGGATTGAATTCCAGTCCTGGCCCATGTGGACCCACATGATGAACTGGGGTGTGCCCCCAGTTCAGTTCTTGCTAGGCCTATGTGGGAGGCTCCTGGCCCCATTCCTGCCCTGTGCAGCCCTGTGACCGCCTGTGGAGTGAAACTATATGGAAAACTAATGTTGTCAACTATGGAGACTTCTCTGGGCCCTCCCCCCTTCTCTCTCTCTCTCTCTGTCAAAAAACAATAAAAGCAAATCTTTAAAATAAAAAACAAACAACAAAAAAAGAGACAAAGAAGGACCCAATGATCTCATTTCTGGGTATTAGTCCAAAGAAACCCAAAATGCAACTTTGAGGGGCAGTGGGCATCCATTATGTCCCTTGCAGCATTTTTTACAATGGCCAGCATGTGGAGCCAGCCTGGGTGTCCATCGATGGGTGGGTGGATAAAGACGAGGAAGTGTGTATATACAATATGGAATACTGCTAAACCATGGAACGGGATGGGTTTCTTGCAAACCATACTCTAAGTGGCACTATGTTCCACCTGGGCTGAACTCTCCTACAAATGCACACAAGGCAGGAAGGCACTGTATACACTGAGGAAATTCAGGTCACTAAGACATCTGCTGAGGCACTGAGTTTTGCTTTTGCCAAAGTTTGGCACGGTTCTCTGTGAGCAGTCATCCAAGATACAAAATCACACTGGGGACTAATTCCCCAGGGATAAAGCTGACGTCTCAGGTTTTGTTTGTCTTTGGAAACCTCAGAATGCTTTTCTCAGCACTGCCTTTCTGATCTTTGAAATGGAGCAAATCCTCACACTCTGGAGATGATTTTTACACCAAAGGACATGCTTAAATATCATTTTTCTTTTGAGAAGTGTCTGTCCCTTACATTGTACCCTTGACGTATTATTAAATGTGTCACCTCTTCAAATTAAAACATACTATTACAAGCCAAATGCTACTCTCAGCATTGCAATGGCTAAAACAAAGTAGAATATGGAAGATTTTTTACATCAGTGGTAGTGGTAGAGCCAGGAAATGTGCTGGAATCCTTTTAGATGAATCTTTTAGGGATCAGCAGATCTATTCAGAGTTCCTTAAAAAAGTTAACATTCCATTAGCAACAAACTATTATCTGTGTCAGCAATAAAACACTCTTCAGTAATTTATTTTGGTGCAAGAAGTGACTTCAGAAAAATTGCAATAATTGAATATCTAACAGGCAAATAAATATGGAGGCAAAACTAGGTCATTTTTCTTATACAATTATGGACGTTATTTTTTATTCTTTGCTTCATTTAATCAAAACATTTGGCTTTTCTTTTTGTAAGTTTATGATCAGAAAAGAAGAAATGATTTTTTAAAAAGAAAATAAAGCTAACGTATTTTTACAAAGTTCATAGAAATAATTTCTGTAACAAGGGCTTAGAGCTATTGTACGAAGAGGATGGGATTTCCCAAGCCCACGTCGTAGGAGGACAGGGCCACTAGCAGACACAAGGAGAGGCCTGGACTTGAATGCTGGATAATCCTGGAGCAGCCAGCATGCAAAGTCTCATTAATGTAGAGTGCCCTTCACATTCACTACATCAGGCTTAACCTCAGCCACTATACTTTAGACTTTATCTTGGTATTAAAAAAATGGAAACAGATAAAAATAATCCCCAAAGTGTCTGTTAGTCATGCTGAAGTCAGCTTCCCCTCGAATAGAGGGCCTAGTCCTTTTTGACTTTTGAAATCAATGGATGGCAAGGATGCTGGGGAAAATTAAAAACATCCATGTTATTTTTTTTCTCTGAGTTATCATAATAAAGTGAATCTGAAGCTAGCTCTCTTCTTCTGGGAAAAGAGGGTAAATGTATTTATCTCCTTTCCTCCCAATAAGTATAATTAAAATCTATCTATATATCTGGAAGATTGAGAGAAGGCAGACTGGCTAAAGACAACCTTGGAACTCAAGAAAAGCCTAGGAAAAGGTCAGCCTAGCAGATAGAAAACTTAGAAATAACTTCTCTACTCCAAATACCACAGAAACTGTGGTCTTACACTCACCAGTAAAAGCCAAATGGCGGCCTACATCTTTCTATTTGTACTTGTCAAGATGTAATGAAGTCTCCAAACCCACCCCCTCCACCAGGTAGTGTCAGAGAGGGTTGAGCAAGGGGAATGGCTTCCATATTCATCCCTGGTAGGTAGTGATAAGGCTCTGCTCCCCACACTGTTATGAGAGACCACATGGAAGGCCTGGACATCTACTTACACCATGCAATAACAAGCCACTCCTGCCCTTCTCAGCTGAGGTGGTGGAGAGACAAGACTCTCACCACTTCCTACTCATGATGAGGACACCCTCCTTGGAGTGTCACTGGAGGCCATGTGAGGAACAATAACCAGGTACTCCTGGCCCTGCTGCCAAAGAGATGTCAGTGGAGACCCAGTGGGGAGCAGGAAGTCCCACCCTAGCCAGCAGTACTAAGCAGTCCCCCAGCACCTGAGTGTTCATGGAGGCCAAGTGGGACACCTGGACTCTGACCCTCACTTGACAGTAACAAATTGGTGTCGTCTTCTCCTGCTCATGTGCTTGTCCTATGAAACCAACTGAAACAGAAAGCTTAAATAAGATTCAAAATCTCATAAGATACCCCAAATGCAGAAGTTTCAAATAAAAATTCTTCTTCATATCAATAACCAGAACAATGTAGAAGTTACAAATAAAAATCCTTCTTCATATCAATAACCAGAACAATCTATTTTTAAGTGAAAAAAGGCAACAAATGTCAACCACCAAGGTGGCAGAGATATTACAATGATCTGACAAAGATCTTAAAGCAGACATCTCCAACAAACAATAAAATAAAAGCTTCAATGAGCAATTAGGAACATGTTTGAAACAAGAGAGAGTATTATCAAAGGAATAGAAAGACAGCAGAGAAGTGGATGATGTAAGGAAGAATAAAATAGAAATTTCAGAACTGAAAACATAACTGAAAAAAAAAAAACAGGGGAAGCTGGGATGGCTCAGTGGGTTAAGAGCTCACTTTGCAGCCCCAAGGACAGAGGATCGAATCCCGGCCCCGGCCTGTGCGAACCCACATGCTGAACTGGGGAGTGCCCCCAGTTCAGTTCTCACCGGGGCGAGAGGCGAGACCCTGGCCCAGTTCCTGCCCTGTGCAGCCCCGCGCTCGCCTGTGGGATGAAACTATGTGGAAAAACCAATGATTTGCAAACTACGTAGACTGTTCTGGGCCCTTCCCCTTATCTCTGTCTCTGTATCTCTCTCTGTCAAAAACAATAAAAATAAATCTTAAAAAAAAGAGAAACAATTGGATAGCACAAGAAATAATAGATACAAGAAATGATAAATCTTCCGTTTTATATACTAATTTTATCACTACTGTTTTAAAGACTTACAGTACCAACATAAGAAACTGAGCAGCACCAGTAACTGAAATAGTATTGTCACTGAAATTACATATTCTAGTTTTACTATAAATGTACTCATGTACTTTAAAATTAAACCAATCCCAACATTGCATCCAGTTGCTTTTAAAATACACACTTAACTGTGAAATTAGGTATAATATTCAGAGAGCAGAAAAAGCATTTAAAATACTGACTGTGTCTGTGAGTTTTTGCTTCATTGTTACTTTCAGTTTTATATCAGTGGTTTGGTGGTTGCCTGGGGGTGGGGGAGAAAGGTGAGTGGGAGGCCTGTGGGGGGGAGTGGAGTGGGGCCATTAAATGTAAAAAATGAAATAAAATAAACTCAGGAAACAACATATAAGGCCTAATCATAATTGAAATATTATTCTTCAGAAATATTCCAAAAATGAAATAACAATCACAAAATTACATTCAATTGTACTTTAGACCAAGAGATTTTTTGGAAGAACTTTTTTTTATTTATTCTTTAACATCAAAGAAGGACTCTTGATGGTAGAAGACAGCCCAGTCCTTATGTGTTTAATATTTTCATGGACAAAATTGTGGTGAAGAACTAGCCTGCTGTCAAACACCTTGTTAGTACTGTCAATTCTGGCTTTTACGTTCATTGGTGGCTTGATTAATTCAGGTAATCCATTGACAATATATATATTGTATGTGTCCTCCGTCTGGAAACAAAGAGAGGAAGAAATTTTACACAAAATACATAGGGACTGAGAAAAATGTAGAAAAATGTTTACCAAATTAACACCTTCTCTTGTCTCTGTGTAAGGTGTAGGAGAGGTACAAAACTAAAATGCATTGATAATAACAAAAAATTAACATAGAAAATAAACCCAGGAAAGTATTTGGTTTTATGCATTGGAAACAATACCTTGCAAGATGAACCTATACAAGGGCTGTCTGGAAAAAAAAATCCAGCCGTTATCAATATAACGAGAATGATTACATGGCTAGATACTTTCTTTCTTTTCTTTTCTTTTTTTTAATATATTTTTATTTATTTATTTATTTTTGACAGAGACAGAGAGAGAGAGAGAGAGAGAGAGAGAGAGAGAGAGAGAGAGAGAGAGAGAGAGAGAGAGAGAGAGAGAGACAAAGAGTGAACTGAACTGGGGGAGCTCCCAGTTCAGCATAGGGTTCCGCACGGGCCCACGGGCTGGGGCTCGATCCTCAGTCCCTGGCGCTGAAAAGTGAGCGCTTAACCCACTAAGCCATCGCCGCTTCCCCACTAGATACTTTCTGGACACATCTTGTACATTAGAATTTAAGTGTGGCTATAGAACCGACTAGTAATGTATATTGAGCTTCTGGCTTTTTTTTAGATTATGAAAATACATAATTAATATAACTATTTGAAATTACTGAGTGTGGTGTAAAATGATGAATGGCAATTATAATTTAACTCCAAGTCAGTACAACGTGTATAGGGATTTATTTTAAATTTCTTCATTTGTTTTGAATGTATGCACATGATGGCAATACTAAATTAGGTGGTCTGGCATTTTCTGCATGTTTATGTTCATACTTAAATCCTATTGCTCTTGTAGAATTTCCTGATGCTACCTGTGTTCATCCGGGACTTCTTCCTCACAGTTAAGATTTGTACCACATATGTTCAAAAACTTATCAGGACAAGTACAGGCCAAGTGAATATTGCAGTAACATCAGTGTCTAATATCTATCAAAGAATGTTAAGTGTAGGCATTTCTTGCACATCTGGAATGGACCCATTTTAATCATAATTGGCCCTTTTATCTAGTGTTCATAGTAATTATGTATTCAGAATCAGAGTCAAAAGAGGAACAAACCAAAAACCAGACTGCAGCTGGGCGAATTAATACTTTACTTCTTATAAGGCTGTTCAGTTTGAAAACCCAAGCTACTGCTTGGTGATTGTACACATTTTTCTGCACATGGAACTGTCTCATTAGTGTCTTTTTTAGACGTGTAGTGATCAGTGTGGCATCAGTAATTGTCTCATGAAACATGGCTACATGTTCTTTGTGCCCTGTGATACTAAATTGGACAGCGGTATCTTTTCATAGATAATTTGAAAGTTGTCTTTAGCCTAAATGTTCTTAGTAAAATACATGAGTAAAATTTTATGGAGAAATTTTATTTACTGGATAAATTTTCAAAATTGTATTTACCTAAATTTTTAATGAAATGATCGCTTTAACAGACTTGTATATTAATGGCCCATTTTACACTGTATTTTTTCCAATTCAAAATAAATTTTATCTTCTGCTTCATTTTCTTCATTTAGATTTTAACATTTTGACAATACCTTATCCTTTAATTAAAGATTAAAAAAAATCTCTATCTCAAATTACCTTAAGTCCTTAAATAGGTTATTACAGAAAATATTATGTTAATATACAAATCACTTTGCAGTCATTATTTGTCCTTCTGCATTTCTTTAATATGGAAGGGAAATAATTTCTTACTTCCCACTGGTGATGACAATTTTTCTGTTATAATCCATATTTAAGAGTTCTTTACTGGACAAGAGGAAATTAAAATAAGAGCAGTTGAAATATGTTGACTTGTGCAAGATAATGTTGCTGTTCTTTATCTGTGATTATTGGGTGAAACCTTTTCTCCCCAGGTCATTTAATGCCTTTAGTGACATCCAACATCTTTAACTATTGTCTCTATAGAACTCACCTGTACTATTAATTTTGCTTTGTATTTCCTACTCAATATTCGGGGTATAAAACCCACAGTGATGTGAGTTCCATCAGTGTGAGGAGGAATTTCTCCAGACTGAGGTTTTACAAAAAACTCAGGAGCACTGCCAGGTTGGAAGTGTGCAGTGAATGGCTCAGGTAATCTGCAATAAAATTACAAATATTATCCTTAAATGTTATCATTATTCTATTCTCTCTTTGAGAACTCGATGGATAGAATTTATATCCTGCTGTATTAGGCTATAATTAAACACTAATGCTGCCATGCAGCTGTGATACTTGTTACTTTATGGAATGCTTACAGAATAATAGTGAGGATGCATTTTAAAAATTACTAAAGAATGTCATTCTTCCCAGTTACCTGAGGGTAAGAGGAGAGGGGGTGGTGGAGTAGGGAGGGGGCATCAGATATATGATGATGGAAAGAGAACTGACTCTGGGTGATGAGCACATAATGCAATACATAGATGATGCATTGTAGAATTGTGCACCTGGAACCTATTTAATTTTTACGAACTGATGTTATTTCAATAAATTTAACAATTAATACAAAATAAATTGAAAAACTAAAATCCAACAGGAGAGATGAAGGTAAAAGGTAAATAACAGTTTTCTAGAACACGTTCACCAAAGAAACATAGAAGAGATGGGAGGTTCATGTTGGGATTTACTCATCAATTCAGTAAATGTGTATTGGGTTAACACGGCAGAGGGTTTGAAAAAGTGGACTATGGATATAGATGACTTGGATTGAATCCTAGTTCTATCTAGGTGCATGTCTTCAGGCAATTAGCCTTTTTGTACCTCAGTTTTCACATTTGTTCAATAAAGTTAATTCCTATATAGCCATTAAATCAGTGGCTGACATGTGGAGAATGCTCTATAGGGGTTAGTCAATATTAATAGAGCTATCATTATGATTGTTGTTGTTTTGAAACATTTCATAACCAGTGCTAGGCAATGATGCCTGGGCCAATTCTGAACAAAGGTCAGCACTAGTACTACAAAAGACATAAGAGAAATGATAAAGAAAACCTATATATTGCCTGAGAAAAATTATACATATAAATAAACATACATACATACATACATACATATGAAAAAGTATTCAGCCATAATACCTCTATTTTCCATATTACATGGTTAGATACTTTCTGGGTATCTTTTGTATATCTACCTATCTGGCTGGGAAGATAAGGCACATGAAGTAAAAGAAAAACACCAATTATTAGTTTATGTAGTACTATAGGAGTTTAAGATTTGGCTGGTCAAGTAAGATATTATTGTGGTGAGAAGAACAATGAGTAGAATTTAGAAAGTTGGAGAGATGATAATAAGGGCAGCTTAGAAGCAGAAAGAAAATGAAGACAAGTAACAAGGACTAATGAGTTCCGAGTTTTTCTAAATGTCTGTCACCAGGGCTGGAATTTAGTAGATAGATGCACAATAAAGATTCATTGAATTCATAAAAAATAAGGAGTCATGGATAAGACAGGCTCTGAGAATAGTGACTTTTCCCCATAAAACTAAAGAAGATCTGTTTTAGATAGCAGAAAGAGGAAATCTATAAGGTCTGAGCAGGCTAGGATCATGAACAACATATATAACATAGGTACAACCTTGGGTAAGAAACTGGGAACTGTCAAATGCTTTTGACAAGGGAAGTTACACATTAATAACATTGTTTTAAGGAGATTGGTTTCACTACAATGTATAAAATGAATTGGAGTGTAAGGTAATTGCAATTGATCAAACATGAAGTGAAAACCATCTGAGAGGAAGCTGGGATGGCTCAGTGGGTTAGGCGCTCACTTTGCAGCGCCGGGGACCGGGGATCTAATCCCGGCCCTGGCCCGTGCGGAACCATATGCTGAGCTGGGAGCTCCCCCCAGTTCAGTTCTCTCTCTGTCTCTGTCTCTCTGTCAAAAATAAATAAAGATAATTTTTTTTAAAAGTTATAAAAAAAAAGAAAGAAAACCATCTGAAGTAGGATGATATTAGTGAAATAGAATATATGAGGGCTATCTAGAAAGGGCTATCCAGCCACACATTAAGAAAAATAGAGGCATTTATGGCTGGATTTCTTTTCTGGACAACCGTCATATATAAGAATTAATGGTAGCAGATGGTAACAACACTGTGTATAACTGAAAAATATTATTTGGGGAAGGACTTACTTGCAATTTCTGTTGTTGCCAGTATTGCACTTGAGGAAATTACTGGTTATGAGGATTATCAGTTGAAATTATTTCACTAGGCCTGAAAAACTATAATTTACATGTAAACCAAACTAATAACTTGAAATATCTTTGGAAGTTGTTGAATAAGGCTATAACAGATTCAAGATGGCTAAGTGAAACTCAGTACTATGCAATGCAAGAGATCCAAATGTAACAGGTGATTATACATTTAACTGTTCATCATTCATTTTGGACTTAGCACATAAAAAGCACTGGGGCATGCTTGGTACCTTTGTAAAGTTATTTTCTATGGTACACACTGGAACCAGCATGAGGCATCATAAAACAGAGGCATGCAAGTCATTTGTTTTAGAAATAAAGAAAACCGGTAAGTGAAGTTCTGCCTTCCTATATTCCACGTCTCATATCTTGTATAGAATAAATGGGGAATGTGCACACTGTGTGAAACCCTTCATCTCTACTTATCAAAGCTCAGCTTGCTGTGCTCAGTAGATAATCTCTCTCTCTAATTAAGAAGGGTTCTGACCTATGTAGGCTCTATAATAAAGAAAACAGAGCAATTGCCATCAGACCCTAGTCAGGACTTTAAATACAGAAATTCAGGGAGCATTTATATGCAACTATAGCGTGTTTAAAATATTTTGTGCAGGATTAACTTCCAGTTGACTGGATGAGGTTAATAAATTCTCTTCTCCCAAAAGCAACTATAACATAGGTGGACAAACTGTTAAAAATAGCCATTTCACCATTCTGGAAATCGACCAAATGTATACTACAGATAGGGAGATGCTTATTCATGAAAACAGCTGAACTTTCAGATAGAAATAGTGTATAAAGTCATGTGCAAAAGTATATGAGGGCTGTTCAGAAAGTGTCCAGCCATATAACAATAAAAATACCGGTATTTATAGCTGGATTATTGTTTCCAGACAGTTCTCCTATATATTGGAATTCCAGTTTCCAGTTCTGCATGTAAGGACCTGGGAAGTCGCTGCTCCATTCTAACAGGTAAATATATATATATATATATATATATATATATATATATATATATATATATATATATATATATATATATATATATATATATATATATATATATATATATATATATATATATATCAACAAATCTTGGATCCAAAAGAGAGGGAAAGAAACAGGGCAAACTAATGATCTCAAGATCAGACAGAAAGGCAAATAAAGAGAGACACAGGTTACTAGTGCAGAGACTCATGAGTAGAAACTGACACAGGAACCAGCACCAGGGTAGGAAAGTCTGAACTGTAATTAACTAATTGCTGGAGGCTCAGTGCAGACAATTTGGAGAATTAAAAACTCCAGGGGACCCAGTTATAGAGAGGCCTCCACAATATTGTGAGATTTATCTCCAAGAACTTAAGCATACCCCTACAGTAAATACTGGAGGAAAAATATCTTCCTGCTTCCTGCTGTGAGAGGGGAAATGGAACCATTTTGAAATGCCCCAGAGCACTGTTTCTTTTAACAAGACTGGCCCTCAGGGAAACTAGTTAATTGAGCCTAAACTGCTGAAGTTTTATCAGAGCCTGACTGATCTGAGGAAGTGAAATACCCAACTCTAGCCCAATCTAGTTATGCTACTCCACCTAAGTGGGGAGAAAAACTGGGAAACGCTTGTGAAGTTCACAGTGCAGAGGTGTAGGCTCACTAAAAGACTAATTACTGGACTACAGAACTCTTTTCCTCTCTCCATACCATACTATCCTGTCACTAAAAGTCTTTGACAGCAGTTTCTTTTACTCAGTATAACATGTCTGGCTATCAATAAAATATTTTAAGACACACGCAAAGGCAAAAAACAAAAATCAAACCAAACCAAACAAACAAAAAACAAAAAAAGACAACAACACAATTTGAAGAGACAGAGCAAATATAAGAACCAGATGTGGCAGTGATGTTAAAATTATTAGAATGGGAATTTAAAACAACTATGATTAATATACTAAGGGCTCTAATGGAAAACATAGACAGAATGTTAAGAACAGATAGATGAGAACCGGTAAGCAGAGAGATGAGAATCCTAAGATACACACATACACTATGAAAAATGAAGACTGGACATGGCTAAGGAAAAGTGTGTGAGCCAGAGGATATATCAACAGAATACTTGAAAAGCAAAGAGAATAAAGACTGGGGAAAAAAACAAAAACAAAAAAACACCAACAGAATATCTTAGAACTGTGGGACAACTACAAATGTTATAACATACATCTAATGGGAATACTAGAAAAAGGAAGAGAGAAAAGAACAGAAGAAATATTTGAAATTTATAAAGACAGAATTTCCCTAAATTAATGACAGACACTAAATCACAGATGCAGGAAGCTGAAGGAACACAAAGCAAGATAAGTGCCAAAAAACAAAACAAAAAACAAACAAATAAAAAGCTCTATCTAGGCATATCATTTTCAAGTTAGAGAAGCCAGAGGGGGAAAAAGCTCCACTTTACACACAGAGAAACAAACATAAAAATTACCTCTGACTTCTCAGAAACCATACATGCAAAAGAGTAGAGTGCAGTATTTAGTTTTGAGAGACACAAAATAAAACCCCAGCAACTTAGAATTCTGTATCCTGTGGAAACAACCTTCAAAGGTAAAGGAGAAATAAAGATCTTCTCAGACGAACAAAAACTGTATTTGTAGCCAGTAGATCTGCTTTGCAAGAAATGTTAAAAATTCTACAGAGAAAAGAAAAATAATACAGGTCAGAAAATAGGAAAAATCATAGAAGAAAGAGTGAGTAAAGGGAAAGTAATAAACCTGGAAGGTGGTTAGGATAGAAAATTCTATAAAAAAATCCATTTTAAATTTTCAAAAAATGTATTGAAACACTTATAAATAGGCGAGTCTTATGTATTCACTTTATGCCTAAAAAAAGCTGTAAAAATATCTTTTACGTGTGAGATAGGTAGAAGTATCATGACCATGCCGCATACATTATCACAAGTAAGACAAAGATAGCTATAGTTAAACAGAATAGTAATACATAATATAAAATTAATGTAAGTTACCCAATCATCTTTACTTACTTAAGCCACTTGATAACCTCAAACCATTAAGATTTACTGAAAAACATTCTATCTTTGAAAAACTACATTAAAAAAGCCTTTGAAAAATAAA
>PVKE010046592.1:0-12207 GCA_004027555.1 Craseonycteris thonglongyai | reverse complement strand
CTGATGACTTTAACAGAAACTTCTCTCTTGAAGACATACATATGGCGAACAGATATATAAAAAAATGCTCAACTTCTTTCACAATTAGGAAGATGCAAGTAAAACCACAATGAGATACCATTTTACACCTCTTAGAATGGCTATAATCAACAAGACAAGGGATAACAAGTGCTGGAGAGGCTGTGGACAAAAAGGAACCTTCATACACTGCTGGAGGGAATGTAAACTGGTACAACCACTATGGAAGGCAGTATGGAGATTCCTCAAAAAATTAGAAATGGAATTACCATATGACCCAGCCATCCCTCTACTGGGCATCTACCCCCAAAACCTGAAAACTTTAATCTTTAAAGATGTTTGTACCTGCATGTTCATCGCAGCACTGTTCACAGTGGCCAGAACGTGGAAACAACCAAAATACCCTTTGATCGATGACTGGATAAAGAAGATGTGGTACATTTACACAATGGAATACTACTCAGCGATAAGAAATGATGAAATACAGTCATTTCTGGCAACATGGATGGACCTAGAGACCATCTTATTAAGTGAAATAAGTCAGAATGAACGAATCTGGAAAAATATGATCTCACTTTTAGGTGGAATATAAAACTGAAAGTTACAAAGACACAGAGACCTATGGACACACCCAATAACTTGGTGATTGCCTGAGGGAAGGGGAGGAGGGGGGAGGGTGAGAAGGAGGGGAGGTGGGAGAGGGCACCAGCATTATGGTCACACTCAATGGTTTGGTGTTTACCTTGAGAGGAGGGAGGAGGGGGGAGGGACAGTTGTCGGGGGGATGTGGGAGTGGGCACCAGATATATGGTGGTGGAGAGGGACTTGATTCTGGGAGGTGGGCACATGATGCTATGCATGGGTGGTGTTATGTGGACTTGCACATCTAGAAACTACCTAATTTTTACCCACCAATATCACCCCATTAAATTTAACAATAAAAAAGAATTTATGCAATTTCTTAGAAAAAATTATCTTTTTTTTGTATACTTAGAAATTTGACAGAAGAATAATAACTTAGAATAGTCCTGAGTTTTCTGATTCTAGGATATGGATTTCAATTCAATTTTTAAGAAGTAGATATTAAGTCACACAGTAACACTGACTGAGTATTTTCAACTTAAGTCTCACTAATGTCAATGGAGAAATATTTCTAACTCAACTACTGGAACTTGTCATATGTGTAAATTTCACTAGGTTTCATTTTGCCCCTCAATGCTACTTTTTTCACCAGCTTGATTTATCTTGCATATTATCTTTTTCTAGACATACAAATTATATTGTCTTCAGCTAGGAATTAAGAATTAAGAAATTCTTAAGAAACAGTTTGACCATAAAAAAGGGTAGAAATTTTTCAGTGTTACGAAATAATTGTGGACACATTGAAATAATCCCTAATTAACAAATTAACAAAGCTTTCTGTTCATATGAAAAAGGGAGGAAAAAATAGAGGGACTTAATGTTTCAAGTCAAATATCTGATTGCTGCTGGGGATGGTAACAACAAAAAATAGAAAATTAAGGGGAAGCCGGGATGGCTCAGTGGGTTGGGCGCTCGCTTTGCAGCACCGCGGACCGAGGATCGAGTCCCGGCCCCGGCCCGTGTGGACCCATATGCTGAACTGGGGGTTCCCCCAGTTTGGTTCTCTCTCTGTCTCTGTATCTCTCTCTCTCTCTCTCTCTCTCTCCCTCTCTCTCTCTCTCTCTCTGTCAAAAATAAATAAATAAATAAATATATTTAAAAAAACTAGTAAAAAAAAAATAGAAAATTAAATTGCTTTAGAATTTATCTTTCAAATTATAGTTATTTCCAAATTTATCACTGCTGCTACTACACTAATCTTTGCTGAAAACTTTTTCTCATTTAATCTACTGTCACAACTTTCTACTTGAACTCACTATTATTTCTCTTGGTATCCCAAAGTCCATTCTCACTACATTAACTACATTTAAAGCACTTTTATGAATGTCTAATAGAAACAAGTTCAAAGCACCGAAATTTCTACTTTTTCCCAACGAGGTTCTCCACTTGTCTTCCCGGTTTCATAAAATGCCACTACTTCACAATTGCTGATGCCAGAGATCTGGGTGTCATAGACTACCACCCAAAATTTAATTTATTAGTAAGCCAATGAGATTTAATTCCAAAATATATTCTGAATTTAACCATCACTCTCCACCTTCAACATTCAACACTATCACTCTGACCTAGGTCATTATCTCTTATCTGAAATAGTGCAGTAGCTTTTTAACTGGTTTTGTTGTTCCATTTGCAACACTTTACAATCTATAGTAGTCAGTAATATTTTTAAACTTATATTATCTTATCCTTATGGTAAAAATCATTTGGTGACTGGACATTGCAATTACAATGAAGCCTGTACAACTTATCTGCATCTTTAGGGCTCTATATTTTGTGGTCTTTAGCTCTCAAAATTAATTTCACCTCTCTCATTACATTCCAGTCACAATAAAAATTTATCTTTTATTAGAACTAAGAGCATCCAATTTGCTCTGAGGACTTGTATATTCTATTCTATCTGACTGTCATGTTCATCCCTCAACTCTTTGCATTATTAGCTCTTTTAATCTATCTGGTCTCAGTTGATATGATGTATTCTCAGAGATTTCCCTGACCACTCTATTTAAATATAACTCTCTGCCATTAAAAACTTACTTTTGAAGCACATGCGACATGTCACTATTAAAAATTCACATTTACTTGTATGATAATTTGATTAATATCTGTCCCCTAGTTCCCATTGACATGCACTAGAATGCAATTACCATAATTTTCTTGATTTAACATTATATTTACACTTTTTAGCTCAGAGCTTAGATCAGAATAAGTCTTTAATAAATATTTGTTGAAGTAAATATGTTACCAATGTATTCAGTCTACCAAAGGAAAAATGTACAATGGTGAGGCTTGGGAGTGGGAGGTGAGGGGAAGGAAGAGGGAAAGTAGAAGTTCCAGACAAATAGCCTCTTTGAAGTCATCCACATGAGCTTCAAGAATTATCTTCTCTCAAAAGGCAAATCCTATTCATCAATGTCCACAGATGTTAGGATTTGTCTGTGCCTGCTACACATTGTTAATTCTAGGTAAAGCAAGTTGAGATGTGCTAATTTTTTATAAGAAGACATGATTAAGACTTATCTAATTAAAAATTTTATAACACATATCTTTCACTTTTAATCTCTTTGATTCAACCACAGTGACTCTTAGAAAGAAGAAAAACTCAAAAAACTATGTTTTTTATTTTTCAATTACAATTGATATTTAATATTATTTTATATTGGTTATAGCTATAGAACATAGTGCTTAAACATTTATATAATCTATAGATATTTACCCATGAGTAGTCTAGAACCCATCTGGCATTTTACATAGATATTATAATATAATTGACTATATTTTTTATGCTGTTTTTTACATCTCCATGACTATTTGTGCTTCTTCATTCTTTCACATTTTTCAACCCGTCTGAACACCATCACTTTGTTCTCTGTGTCTATGAGTCTGAAAAAAAAGTATTTCTTAACCTTAGACACAGGTAAGGATATAGGGATTCTTTTATAAAATAAGATTTCAACAACTTAAAAGGTCTTGGAACAAAAGGCAATGTATTCCCTCATGACTATTAATTACTGAATCAAGTCCTACCAATGTTAATCCAAATTCATGAAATAAACATAAATCAGTAACTCAGAAAAGAAGGTCTATATGTATTACTAAAATTTCCCAATTATAGACTATACTCAAATATGTATTTTGTTATTTTTAGGTTCAAGAATTTGATTAGGTACCCATGATACTAATAGATAAGAATTGGTTATAATAATATATAAAACATTTCTGATATGTGACTGAGGGAGATAGGAGCCGGATTACAGTGTGCCATATGCCATGCTCAAAGCTTTATATTTTTCCTGAATGTAACAGGCCATCACTAAAAGGTTATAACTGAGAAATATTGAAATTTTCACATTATGTTTTTAATAAAGCTCAGTTGGGGAGCAATGATAAGGGTGGATTGAACAGAAAAGTACAAGTAACAGGGTGAGTAGTTTGGAGGTTATTTCCATATTTTTATTTTATTTTTATTTTTTAATATTTATTTATTTATTTTATTTTTGACAGGGAGAGAGAGAGATATAGAGACAGAGAGACAACTGAACTGGGGGAGCTCCCAGTTCAGCGTATGGTTCCGCACGGGCCGGGGTCGTGATTCGATCCTCGGTCCCTGGCGCTGCAAAGTGAGCGCCTAATCCACTGAGCTATCCCGGCTTCGCCTTTCCATATTTTTATTGAAAAATTATTAATATTTAAAGTTGTGCTAGTAGGAACAGAAAAGAGGAGATCGATTTAAGTGCTATTTATAATTTAGAATCAACTAAAAATATGTATGTGAGGAGGTTGGATGTGAACTGTAAGAAAAGGGAACAAGTTGAAGGTCTTGTTTTCTCATGTGGGCAAATAGGTAAATTATGGGACCATTTCTCTACACTTGAAAGCCACAGGAAGAGGGTCAGGTTTGGGTAAGAAGATCATTTTAGATATATAAGCTCTATGAAAGGATGATACCTGTGAAATATAACAGAAAAGAAAGACTTTCTATCAAAATTGTCTTACAATTATTTCTTTCTAACTTTCCCCCATGAAATTATAGGACTATGGTCTACCATAAAGTCTAATACAAAGTCGTACATTAAAAAAGGTCTCAAATATAGTTATTGACTTGATTTGATTTGTACACACCCTACCACAGGCCACCCACAACAGCCACCACAGGGAAAAAAATGAAAAGACAGGGGTGTTTATCTAGCCTAAATGAGCAAGGCCGTAGTCTACAAATTTTCCCTGCCATCAGCTACATTTCTTAAGTTGCTAAGGAGATGCTTGGAGAGAAGGTGGGCCTGTACCATTTGCAAAGGCAGCTTGGTTGTCATGACCACTAATTGTGCTGTGGCAGTGCTGCCTTCCTTAAACGCTCATTTTTTTCTTCTGTGGAGCTGTTCTATGACCAAGACGCATCTGCAGCCTTGAAAAAAATTGAGTGGAGTGGAGATGAAGGAACTAACTATTTATTTACTGGAAATTTAAATAACAGACAAAGAAGTTCTTCAGTGCTGCACTCAATTACAGCACAGCCTAATCAGCTGCCATTTGTTAGAGTGAATTGACTATTTAGTGTATATTTTAAAATAGTGCTTGCATCTTCTACTAAGATAATTTTTATCATACAATACTGTCATATTGTTGCTGTATTTAAATTACTCATTTTGAGTGTGCAGGGGCTGTGACAGCAACTTAGGAAAAACTGTTTCATTTTCCACTTTCTCACACATTTTTCATATAGATAAGTGTTCATTTTGCTTTCTCAGCAGGCAAATGGATTCATCCATAAGCAGATAACCTAATTTTTCACACTTTATACCCCATCAAAAGCATATGATGCCTAGATCAACTTTATTGCTACAGCCATTCTATAGTTCTTGACACTGGAAATGTCGTTTCCACAGTAAATGGATGTACATCAATTACTTGCTCTTTGAAACCCAAAGTTTGACTTTGGTTAATAAATGTCAATTTTTTAAGAATGCAAAAATCAGCATAAGAAAGGCTATTTTTTTAAAATGGTAGGGGAACTTTTCACTTCCAGGAGCTAAAATTTTATCTCGGCAGACTTGAGTCCCCATTTATAGAATCCAAAAGGCTACAGACCAAACTAGGAGCCTTATAGCGGTTGTGAAGAGGCTTGAAAGCTAGCCTTGGTTCTAACGTTAACTAGTTAGGCAACCTTGGACAAATTGCCTTATCCTTCTAGATCTTAGTCTTCCCACTTGAAATTTATGAGGCTAGAAATAATGGTTTCCTTATTTCTCCTAGAAGGATTATAAATTCTGTTCCTAATTCTATGCTTTGGCAGATGCCTACAACTTTTGACTTACCTTTTCACTTTTTGTAAGTAGGATCTTAGGTGGAACAAATACCTTACTCACTATTCCTCTCCTACTCTACCCCTAACTTCCAAGGTTAGTCTGCTCTTGCAGATTTCCAGGCATATTACTACTTCTGTCTTATTGGGCATGCCCTTAGTATCCTCACTCAATAACATGTTTTCTTGGGGCCACATGAACATTTTTCTATGTTACTCTTTCTAAAGAAAACAAAAGTGGAGGCTATCGATAAATGTCAAGATGAGGGCTTTAGCCACCAGATTTCCTTAAGAGCTACAAAATAAAAAATCTATTGGTTTAAAGTTCTTTGCTTTACACTGCCTTCAGTTACTTAAATGAGAAAGTCACTTGATAATAATGTCGGAAGGTTTTACCTTGAATTTAAAAGACAGCATTCAGGTTCATTTTGACACTCTAAAACATAAGTATTTTTATTTTCATTTTATATTATCTTAACTGTTGTATGCTCTGATATATTTTTAATTTTATTTTTAATTTGTTTTTCTGTTTAAAGGACTTATTTCATTGCTTTTGGCAGAGAGAGAGAGAGAGAGAGGGAGAGAGAGAGAGAGAGAAAAGGGGGAGGCCCCAGAGCAGTCTCCACAGTTGTATGTCATCAGTTTTCAACACAGTTTCATTCCACATAGGTGGGTGGGGGCCACACAGGGCTGGAACTGGGCTGGGAGCCTCCTGCATGGGAGGCATGCCTCCTTGAGCCAGGGGCCAAACAGGGGGGTGAGAATAAAACTGGGGGCTTCCTGCATGGGAACCACACCCCATTTGAGTATATGTGTCCACACGGGCCAGGGCCAGGATTCGACCCTTGGTCCTGGGGCTGCAAAGCAAGCACTTAACCCACTGAGCCATCACAGCTTCCTCTAAATTTATTTTTTAATCACAGTTGACATATAATATTTTATTGTTTTTCAATGTTCAGCATAGAGATTAGGCATTGATATAATGATATGAAGTGATCACCTCAATAAGTCTAGCACTCGTCTGCACCATGTGCAGTTATGAAATATTATCAAGTATATTCTCTGTGCTTTACACTACATGCAGGTTATTTTTATAACTAAAAATTTGTTACCTCTTAGTTTTCATTAAAATATGGCTAATATACAATGTTATATTAGATTCAGTTTTATACATAGTTATTCAGCATTTACATACCTAAAGAACTGATCTTGGAAAAGCTGGGATGGCTCAGCGGGTAAATTGCTCGCTTTGAAGCCCCAAGGACCGAGGATCGAATCCCAGCCCTGGCGCATGAGGACCCACATGCAGAACTGGGGTGTGCCCCCAGTTCAGTTCTTGCCCGGACCTATGTGAGAAGCTCCAGACCCCGTTCCTGCCCTGCGCAGCCCTGTGCCCACCTGTGTAGTGAAACTATATGAAAAACTAATGTCAACTATGGAGACTGCTCTGGGCCCTCCCCCTTCTCTCTGTCTCTCTCTGTCTCTGTTTCTCTCTGTCAAAAATCAATAAAATAAATCTTAAAAAAAAAAGTACTGATCTTCACAGTCCAGCAACCACCTAACACCATACCACACTATCACAATACTATTATTATTATTTTAAGATTTATTTTTATTGTTTATTTGACAGAAGAGAGAGACGGAGAGAGGGAGAGGGCCCAAAGCAGTCACTATAGATATATGTCATTCATTTTTTGACATAGTTTCACTGCACAGGTGGGGGCGGAACTGCACAGGGTAGGAACTGGGCTGGAGGACTCTTATATGGGAAGCATGTCAGGGGTAGGACCCAAACCGGGGGTGTTCCACATGGGAAGCTAGTGCCCCCAGTTCAGCATATTTGTTCACACAGGCTGGGGCCAAGATACAATTCTCAGACCCCTGGGCTGCAAAATGAGTGCTCAATTCACCGAGGCATCTTGGCATCCCCACAATATTATTGACTATATTCCCTATGCTGTACATCACATCTTCATGATTTATGTGCTTTATTACTGGAAATTTAAACTCCTTATTCCCCTTAACTTTTTTCCTTTTGGGAAATATTTTATTTACAGTTGTCATTCAATATTATTTTATATTAATTTCAGGTGTACAGCACAGTGGTTAGACATTTCTATACTTTAAGAAGTGATCCCCCTGACTAGTCTAGAAGCCCACTGACACTATACATGGTTATTATTACATTATGTTTTACTTTACATTTCCATGATATTTTGCAACTACCATTTGTACTTCATAATAATTTCAGCTTTTAACACTGCCCCTCAATCCTCCTCCCACCTATCACCCTGATAAATCTTGTACCCATTTGACATAATACATAGTAATTACAATATTACTGACTATATTCCTTATGCTATACCATAGATCCCCATAACTACTTTGTAACAAAACTATATTTACTTCTTAATCCTTTTCCATTTTATACCCACCCCCAACTATCTTCCCATTTAGGAATCATCAAAATTTTCTCAGCATCTATGTGTTTATTTCTATTTTCTTTGATTGCTTATTTTGTGCTTTAGATTTCACATATAAGGGAAACCATATAGCATTTGTCTTTTTTCTTTCTGACATACTCCACTTATCACAGTACCCTCCAGCAGCATCCATACCACTACACAAAGCAAGAACCCATTTTCTTCTATGACTGAGTAATATTCCATTGTATATATGAACCACTTCTTCTTTATTCATTTATTTATCGAAGGACACCCAAGTTGTCTCCACATTTTGGCCATTGTAAACAATGCTACAAGAAATATATGGATGAATCAATCACCTTGAATAAGGGTCTCAGGATTTTTTTACTAAATAGCCAAAATTAGGATTTCTGGACCATTCTTTTTCTCTACTTATAACCTTGGTTTAAAGTCTACCTTTTAAGTTATGAACATTGCTACCACAGCTTTTATTTTGTTTCCATTGTAATGAAATATCTTTGGATATCCTTTGAAATTCTGTCTGTGTTTGTTTATCGATCTGAGTGAGTATCTCTTAGGCAGCATACATAAGGGTTTTGTTTTCTTATCCATTCAGCCATTTTATCTTTTGAATGGAACGTTTTTGTGTGTATATGTGTGTGTGTAGACTTTGTCTTTATAGTTCTAGAATCCTTTTTTTTTATTATTATTAAATGCATTAGTGACATTGAACATAGTTTAGTGGTTACCTGAAAGTATGGGGGGTAGGAAAAGAAAGAGGGAGAGCTCAATAAATGCTGATGGAAATAAAGCTGACTCTAGGTGGTGAACACATATTACAATACATAGACGAAACAAGTTACTGTAAGATTTGTTGTAACACTGACTGATTTGGTGGTATTATTGCAATAATTAACTCTGAGTTTTCACTTCCCCTCTGGAAAGCTGTTTATCTTTCTTTGATTCTAAATCAATGCTTCTCAACCTAATTCCACTTGCATACCCCTGTTGAATCCACTTCTGTAAATTATACCCCTTATTTATAAAGCAAATATTTTTAAATACTGACACTTTAGTTCAGTGCTATATAAATGTAAGTAGTGGAAATGAGGTAATAAATTAGGAAACAAAATTACTACACTAAAAGTGTAAGCCACTGATTTAATTTCACAATATTTATAACACAAATACTGATGATGATTATTAAATTTTTAATAAAATTTTAATTTATGAATAATAACAATTACTTGTGTTATCTGAAAAGTCTCTAACAATTCTCAGAAGAGTCACTAGACAATTGAAATTTTTTAGTTGTTAAATTTATTGGGGTGACATTGATTGATATCAATTACATTGTTTCCAGGTGTACAATTCCACATTACATTGTCTATACATTGCATTATGTGCTCACCACCCAGAATCAGCTCAATTTCCAGCATCATATGTTTGATTCCTTCTCCTTACTCCCTCCCACCCATCTCTCCCATTCACTTCCCCCCTTACCCTCAGGTAACCACTAATCTATTGACTGTGTCAATGAGTCTGTTTCTTTCTTCCTTTCAGTTTTATATTTCACCTATAAATGAGGTCATATGTTTCTTGATTCTTTAATTTGTACATATTTTGCTTAATAGTATATTTCAAGGACCATCCATGTTGTCACAAATTGTTGTATTTCAGCTGTTCTTATTGCTGAGTAGTATTCCATTGTATAAATGTACCACAACTTCTTTGTTAAGTCATCTAAAGTACCAGAGGACACTTTGGTTGATTCCATGAATTGACCACCATGAACAGTGCTGCAATGAACATTGTGGTATATACATCTTTGTGAATTAAGGTTTTCAGGTTTTTGGGGTAGATACCCAGGAGAGGGATTTTTGGGTCATATGGCAATTCCATTCCTAGTTTTTTGAGGAATCTCCACATTGCCTTCTACAGTGGTTGTACCAATTTACATTCCCACCAGCAGTGTATGAGGGTTCCTTTTTGCCCACAGCCTCTCCAGCACTAGTTATTCCTTGTCTTGTTGATTATAGCCATTCTTACAGGTGTGAGGTGGTATCACATTGTGGTTTTAATTTGCATTTTCCTAATTGCTAGTGATGTTGAGCATTTTTTCATGTATCTGTTGGCTGTTTGTATGTCTTCAGGAGAGAAGTGCCTGTTTATGTCTTCTGCCCATTTTTTAATTGGATCGTTAGTTGTTGTTGGTTTTGTTGTTGTTGAGTTGTATGAGTTCTTTATGTATTTTAGATATTAACCCCTTATCAGAGACATTGTTTGCAAATATTTTCTCCCATTTAGTTGCTTTTCTTTTTACTTAGTTGAGGGTTTCCTTTGCTGTGCAGAGACATTTTAGTTTGATATAGTCCCACTCATTTAGTTTTGCTTTTACTTCCCTTGACTTTCAAATCTTGTTCATAAAATGCTTTCTTTAATAAAATTTATTGTTTCTGGTCTTTTGTGGAGGTCATTAATCTATTTTGAGTTAATTTTGGCATATGGTGACAGTTCACAGTACAGATTCATTGTTTTGCCTTTGATTTTCCAATTTTCCCTGCACCATTTACTGAAGAGGCTTTCTTTTCTCTGTTGCATATGTTTTGCTCCTTTACCAAAAATTATTTGTCCATATATTAATGAGTTTATTTATGGAATTTTACTTCTGCTCCATTGGTCTGTATGTCTATTTTTCTGCCAATACCAAGCTGTTTTGACTATTGATGCTTTGTAGTGTAGACTAAAGTCGAGGAGTATGATGCCTCCAGCCTTATTCTTTTTTTGGAGAATTGCTTTGGTGATGCGAGGTCTTTTGTAGTTTCATACAAACCTGATGATTTTTTCTTAATCTATTTCTTGAAAATATGTCTGTGGGATTTTGATGGTAATTGCATTAAATCTGTAGATTGTTTTGGGTAATGTGGCCATTTTAACTATATTGATACTTCCAATCCATGACCGTGGAATATTTTTCTATTTCTTTGTATTTTCTTCAATTTTTTAAATAGTGTTTTACAGTTTTCCATGTATAAGTCTTTCAAATTCTTTGTTAAATTTATTCCTATTTTATTCTTTTTGTTTTGATTACAAAAGAAATAATTTCTCTCATTTCTGTTTCTGAAGTTTCGCTGTTTGTATATAAAAATTTTGTGGATTTTGTACATTTATTTTGTATCCTGCATCTTGACTATATTCACTTATTATTTGTAAAAGTTTTCTGGTATGGTCTTTAAGGTTTTTTATATAAAGAATCATGTCATCTGCAAAAAGTGACAGTTTAACTTCTTCACCCCCAATTTGAATGCCATTTATTCAGTTCTACTTCCTGATGGCTCTGGTTAGAACTTCTAGCACCACATTGAATTGCAGTGATGTCAAGTGATATCTCTCTCTTGTGCCTGATTGTTGAAGAAAAAAATCAGTCTTTCCCCATTCAATATGACATTTGCTGAAGTTCTGTTATATATGGTCTTTATTATGTTGAGGTCCTTTCCTTTTATACTCATTACATCTTTTGATCATAAATGGATGTTGTATCTTTTTTTTTTAAAGATTTATTTTATTTTTTGACAGAATTAGGGAGAGAGAGACAGAGACAGACAGAGATAAGTGGAGGGCCCAGAGCAGTCTTCATAGTTGTACATCATCAGTTTTCAACATGGTTTTGTTCCAAACAGGTGGGTGGGGACGGCACAGGGCAGGAACTGGGCTGGGGGCCTCCCACATGGAACGTATGGCCCCTCAAGCCAGGGTCCAAACGGGGGCCAAGAACTGAACTGGGGGCCTCCCACATGGGAAGCACACCTCAGTTCAGCATAT
>PVKE010046591.1:0-12185 GCA_004027555.1 Craseonycteris thonglongyai | reverse complement strand
GGACTAAAAAAATAAAAATAAAAATAGTTATAGAACTACAATATCATATCAAATTGCCACCATAATAATAGATTACCTACCTCGCTTTTAGTTCATTTAAAATCGAATATATCAAAACACTGTGATCCTAGCTAACCGTCACGACCCGATCAGTCCAGCAACCGCAATCAAAATGGCAACTTTGTGTCTCCCGGTTGGGTGGAGGAGAATTTAAAGAGTGCAGTGGCTAAACAAGACGTGACATGTACAAAGGCGAAAGCTAGGGAAAAACTTATACATACGATATCGCAAACATACCAATGAATATAATGAACCTGTGTAGATACTCAAACAATATTTTAAAATTCTAACAAATGTATAAAAATAAATTATAGTTTTATTTAGTGTTTATGAAAAACTTCTGATGCAGTCAAATAATGGCGGGCGCACACAAAACGGGCTGGGGGCACCATGGCGCCCGCGGGCACGGGTTTGGGAATCCCTGTCTTAAGGGGAAGAATGTCTGTTTAGGTCTTCTGCCCATTTTTTAATTGGATCGTTTGTTTTTTTGCTGTTAAATTGAGTTCTTTATATATTTTAGATATTAGCCCCTTATCAGAGGCATTATTTGCAAATATTTTCTCCCATTCGATTGGTTACCTTTTTACTTTGTTGATGGTCAACTTTACTGTGCAGAAGCTTTTTAGTTTGATATACTCCTGTTAATTTATTTTTGCATTTACTTCCCTTGCCTTTGGGGTCAAGTTCATAAAGTGCTCTCTGAGACAAAGGTCTGTGTTTAGTACTGATGCTTTTATCTAAGCACTTTATTGTTTTGGAGCTTATGTGGAGGTCTCTAATCCACTTTGAGTTAAATTTCGCATATGGTGATAGTTCACAGTCCAGATTCATTTGTTTGCATGTGGTTTTCCAATGTTCCCAGCACCATTTACTGAAGAGGCTTTCTTTTCCCCATTGTATATTTTTTGCTCCTTTGTCAAAGATTATCTGTCCATATATTTGTGGGTTTATTTCTGGGTTTTCTATTCTGTTCCATTTGTCTGTATGTCTATTTCTCTGCCAATACCAAGCTGTTTGGGTTATTGATGCTTTGTAGTATAGACTGAAGTTGGGGAGCACAAAGCCTAGAGCCTTAATCTCATTTTGGAGGATTGCTTTGGTGATTGGTGTCTTTTGTGGTTCCATATGAATCTGATAATTTTTTAAATCTATTTCTTGAAAGAATGTCTGTGGGATTTTGATGGGAATTGCATTAAATCTGTGTATTGCTTTGGGTAATATGGCCATTTTAACTATATTGATTCTTCCAATCCATTAATATGGAATATCCTTCCATTTCTTTGTATCTTCTTCAAATTCTTTTAATAGTATCTTATAGTTTTCCATCTACAAGTCCCTCACATTCTTTGTTAAGTTAATTTGTAAGTATTTTATTCTTTTTGTTTTTACTGCAAATGGTATTTTTTTTCTCATTTCTTTTTCTGAAGTTTCGTTGTTTGTATGTAAAAATGCTGTGAATTTTTGTACATTGATTTTGTATTCTGCAACTTTACTATATTCATTTATTACTTACAACAGTTTTCCGGTGGAGTCTTTAGGGTTTTCTATATAAAGGATCATGTCATCTGCCAAAAGTGAAATTTTAGCTTCTTCATTTCCAATTTGGATGCTTTTTATTTCTTTTTCCTGCTTAATGGCTCTGGCTAGAACTTCCAACATTATGTTGAATAGCTGTGGAGACAGGGGACATCCCTCATCCCTGTCTCGTTCTTGATTTTAGAAGTAAAGATGTCAATTTTTCCCTGTTCAGTATGACATTTGCTGAGGGTTTGTCATATATGGCCTTGATTATGTTGAGATACTTTCCTTCTGTACCCATTTTATTCAGTGTTTTGACCATAAATCGATGTTGTATCTTGTGGAATGCTTTTTCTGCACAAATCGATATAATCATATGGTTTTCATCTCTTACTTTGTTTATGTGGTGTACCACATTGATTGACTTGGCTATGTTGAACCATCCTTGTGCCACTGGGATGAGTCCCAGTTGATTGTGATGTATAATCTTTTTAATGCATTGTTGTAGTCTATTTGCTGGTATTTTGTTTAGGAGTTTTGCATTAGTGTTCATCAGAGATATTGGCCTTTAGTTTCTTTTTTTCTTTTTTCTTTTTTTTTTTGTGATGTCCTTGCCAGGCTTTGGTATTAGGGTAATGTTGTCCTCGTAGAATGCATTGGGAAATACTGCCTCTTGTTCAATTTTTTGGAAAAGTTTGAGGAAGACAGTTAGTTCCTCTTCGAATGCCTGGCAAACCTTGTTAGTGAGGCCATCTGGTCTTGGACTCTTGCTTTTGGGGAGGTTTTGAATGATTATTTCAATTTCCTTACTGTTGATTGGTTTGTTTAGGTTATCCAGTTCTTCTTGATTCAGTCTAGGTAGGCTATATGATTCTAAAAACTTGTTCATTTCTTCTAGGTTTCAAAATTTGGTGTCATATAATCCTTCATAGTATTCTTGTATGATGCTTTGCATTTCTGTGATATCGTTTGTAATTTCCCCTCTTTCATTTCTAATTCTGATTATTCGTATGTTTTCTCTTATTCCCTTGGTGAGCCTAGCCAGGGGTTTGTCAATTTTATAAATTTTTCACAGAACCAGCTTTTTGTTGAAGTATTTTTCCCCAATGTTTTTCTATTCTCTACTTCATTTAGTTCTGCTTTAATTTTTATTATTTCATTTCTTCTGCTGGCTTTGGGTGTTTTTTGTTCTTCTTTTTCTAGTTCTTGAAGATGTGTTATGAGGTTGTTTACTTGTGATTTTTTTGTTTCTTGACAAAGGCCTTTGCTTCCCTCTTATTACTGCTTCCCTCTTATTACTTCTTATAAGCTTCCCTCTTATTACTGCTTTTGCTGCATTCCAGTAGTTTTGGTATGTTGTGTTTTCATTGTCATTTGTTTCTATGTATTTTTTCATCTCTTTTTTTATTTCTTCTTTGATCCAGTCATTTTTAAAATAACATGTTGTTTAATCTCTATGTATATGTGTTTTTTTTCTGTTTTCTTTTGTTAGTTGATCTCCACTTTCAGAGCTTTGTGATTGGAGAATACACTTGGTATGATTTCGATCTTAAATTTGCTAATGCTAGCTTTATGTCGCAGCATGTGGTCTATCCTTGAAAACGTTCTATGTGTACCAGAAAAGAATGCATAGTCCTGTGTATTAGGATGAAGTGTCCTGTAAATGATAATTATGTTCAGTTGCTGTAATGTATCATTTAAAGCTGATATTTCTTTATTTTCTGTTTGGATGAACTGTCCATGGCTGCCAATGGTGTGTTTAAGTTCCCTACTATAATTGTGTTTTTGTCAGTTTCTCCTTTTAGATCTGTTACTAGTTGCTGTGTAAAATTTGGTGCTTTTTGATTGGGGGCATATATAATAAGAAGTGTAATATCTTCTTGTTTTATTTTCCCCTTTATTGTTATGAAATGGTCTTCTTTCTCTCTTATTATTTTTTTGATCCTGAATTCTGCTTCATCAGATATAGGTATGGCTACACCTGCTTTTCACTGGGTGCTATTTGCTTGAAGTATTTCTTTCAACCCTTTCATTTGGAGTCTGTGTTTGTCCTTGTGGCTGAGCTATGTTTCTTGAAGGCACCATAAAGTTGTTTTTTGTTCTTTAATCCAGTTTGCTACTCTGTGTCATTTTATTGGTGAGTTTAGTCCATATACATTTAGGGTGATGATTGATATATGAGGATTTCCTATAAACATTTTATATTTCGTTTTCTGGGAGCGGTTTTTTCTTGTTGTTGTTGTTGTTATTGTTGCCTCTTTGCTTTTTTATTCCCATTGGTTATTTTAGTTTGATGGTGTTTATGAGTGTTTTTTCTGTTTTCTCTTCTTTTATTGTTATGTGTCCCAATTCTAGGTTCTTTATCAGTGTTTACCTTGAACATTATATAAAAGAAAGTTTCATATATGCAGTGGTTCCTTTTCTTAAGAATGTTTCTTACCTCTATTTTTTTTCAGAAATTTAAACCTTCATTTCTTTCCCTTTTATGTTTTTGTTGTTCCAGTTTATCCCTATTTACTTTTACTTCTTGTTTCAGGTCCGGTTGGCTTCTTTAGTTTTTCTTGAAATGCTGGCCTTGTGCTGGAGAATTCCTTCAGTTTCTGGATGTCTGAAAAAGTTTTTATTCCTCTTTCATATCTATAGAATAACATTGCTGGGTACAGGATTCTTGGCTGTTAATTTTCCTTCTATAATCTTTTGAATACTTTGTTCCATTCCCTTCTGGCTTATAGAGTTTCTGTTGAAAAATTTGATGGTTGTCTGATGGGTTTTCCTTTACAGATTATGGTGTTCTTTTTTCTTGCTGCTTAGAGAATTTTCTCTATATCTTTGACCTTTGGTATCTTCAGTATAATGTGCTTTGGAGAGGTTCTGCTAGGTTTCAAGTAGCTAGGGGTCCTGTTTTTTTTTGTGTGTGTTTTTTCCTTGGATTTGGGGTTCCAGTTCTTGCTATAAATTTGGAAAGTTCTTATCTACTATTTGTCTGAGTAAATTCTCTGTGCCCATGTCGTCCTCTGCTACCTCCAGAATACCTATTATTCTTATATTATTCTTTCTAATGGAGTCAAATAGTTCTTATAGATATCTTTCATTTTTTAGCTCTTAGGTCTCTCTCTTCCTCCTTCTGTGATATTTCCACATTTGTGTCCTTAATTTCACTAATTCTTTTCTCCATCTGGTCAGCTCTACTTCCTCTTCTAGCTATTTTGTACCTCCTCTCCTTCCTATAAAATATCTCCAGGGCTTAAACTCTCGGGCCCTTATGAAGAGGTGACACAAAATTGGTGCCAATCACCTAGACATAAAAGCTCTGAGGTGTGCATGGTGCACCCCGTCACCTCTAGAGTGTCCAGAGCCTGCACAGAATATGCATGCAAGTATGTTAGCCCCAGATGTGAAGACTCACACATTGAGACTAGTGAGGCCAGGACTACTTAATGCGCAGATGAAAAGTTCACCACTAGTATGACTGAGAAAGCCTTGGATACCTGTTCATAAATATCTTCCTCAGTGACTATTGCTGCCAGAAGTTCCCACATCTAATGTTTCTTCTTAAAACCTTTTAAATGGCACTTGCACTTAATTTGGTTGACATTAAATATTCACTTGTCAAGTATAAATTAAGATACCTTGTTGCTATGTCTATGAAGTATAAATAAACTAATAAATATTTTGTCATTGACTACTACACAACCTGGATTAGGGCACTAATGTCTCAAAACCAGTGATATAATAATGAAACCATGAACTGGGAGCTAGGGAACCTGCATCATAGTCCTTCGGCACCAGACTATCTTCTCCACCAGTGAACTTTTCAGATTGCTTGTAGTGTAGATTTCTCAAGGACAAACAATTTCAGCTTTTGTTTACCTCAAAAGTTCTTACTTTGTCTTTATTTTTGAAAGTTATTTTTGCTAGATATAAAACTCTGGGCTAATAATTTCTTTTCAGCATTTTAAAAATATCAGTTTACCTTTTTTTTTTTTTCTTTTTTGATTGCTTTGTTTTAGATGGAAGTTTGGCAACTATTTTTATCACTGTTCTCTTAAATCAGGGGTGTCAAACTCAATTAAAACATGGGCCATTTGGTGCAAAAGGCAAGATTCACGTGGGCCACATCACATTTACAAACGTCGCCGGAACTGAGTCAGCGCATTTATACATGCCCACAGGTCCCCAAGAAAGACGCTGGGCCACGTGTATGCTCGTCTTCAGTAGTTAAAGGGTTAATTAGGGAATTGTGTGTACGGTATTGCCTCGGTCTCTCCTAAGCACTATTTTCTTCATAACAATTTTTTCTATTTTCATTTTATTTCAGAGCACAATGGGTCACAAAATATTACCTCGGGGGCTGCATGCGGCCCGTGGGCTGCCAGTTTGACACACCTGTCTTAAATCATTATTTTTTTTTCCACTGGCTATTTTTAAAACTTTCTCTTTGATTTGCATCATTCTGAAATTAACATAGTTGCTTTGTGCTTATCCTGCTTTTTAAATCTGTATATTGATATTTTTATTAAATCTGAAACTTTTTATCCATCATTTTTTCAAATATTTTTTTCAACTCCAAGTCCTATCTCATCTCTTTCTGACACTAGAGTCACTTTGGATCACGTGCTATTAAGGCTGTGTTAACTCTTTCAGTCATGTTTCTCCTATGCTTTAATTTTCATTACCCAACTCAAAGCCGACTAATCTTTCTTCTGTTAATCTGCTCTAAAACCTATCAGATAAAAATGTTTAATTCAGATATTGTGCTTTGGAGATGTAGATTTTTACTTGGTTCTTTTTCTAAAGTATTAATTTTTATGTGGAGTCCCCACTTTGTCACTGTTTTTTTTTTTTAATGCAGTATGCTTTGATATTTTTATTTATTTTACCCATACTTCATTTTTGGCCCACTGGTGCCATAAACCCAACTGAATTTACCCATTCTACAAAACATTCATATTTAACATACTCAGTACTTGGACAAGTATTGCTGCTGCAGAAGAATTTCAGTGGTCTGAGTTTTTTCTTAGAACTTAAAGCTTAGAGTTGGAAGATGCTTTTGAACTCAGCCAGAAATCACACTGGCAGCTCACAGGACGTTAGGGTCTCACATGCTTTGCTTGGCCCACCTGGTAGTTTTTAAAGTAGGAAATTCCACATAAACTGGATTTCCAGGATCAGTTAATCCAGGTAGCTGCTATTACTACTTCAGTTATTATTGTGCCATTATTTGTATTGCTGATGTTGTTGTTGCATACTGTTATTGTCTCTGCTGTTGTTTCTGCTCCTACTGTTGTTAATGCTATTATTGCTGTTGTTTTTATTTCTGTTTTTGTCACTGTTATCACTGCTTTTGTTGATGCTGAAACTCTTGTTGTTATTAGTGTTTCTGTTGTTGTTGCTGCTATTATTGTTATTGTCACTGTTGTTCCTAATGTCGCTGCTGCAATTTTTATTGGTATAGTTATTTCTATTGTTGTTGTGCTGTTACTGCTGGGTTTGTTTGTTTATTTCTTTGATTTTGATGCTGCTGCTGTTGTTGTTGTTGTTCATATTTTTGTTGCAGATGCGGCCCCTGTTTTGTTGCTGCTACTGCCTCATGAAGTCTCCGGCCTCTGCTTCTCCCGGGCTATAATCTTAATCACTTTCTTAACTGGTTTTCCCCTCCATAAAATGTAAACAATAGAGTGTTCCTAGAATGTCTCCTGCCTTTTGCTTTAGATAATGACCCTGAAATTTGTGATTCATATTTGTTGTTTGAAATTATTGTGCCCCAGCATTCTTATTTTTGGTGTTCTGTTCCTGGGTTGATAATACTATCAAGAATTACCACAGGCTCCATGAAGCTAAACAGATTCTTCCAGAACCATCATGTAGCCCAGGGAAGGATGCCAAGATTTCCCCCTTAAGTACCTCTTACTGGGCTGAGAATGTAAGGCAGTCTTTGAGGGTGGGAACCCACTGCCTTCTCAGGTCACCAGTACCCAGATAATAAACTCTTATTCTATATCCCAACTCCTATGTCAGTCTATTGGTTAAATGGCACAAGTTGTACAAGGTCAGACCCCAGTTGTCCTCTGGTAACAGTTTGGGTGAGCCATGCAGGAATATCTTGGGTATTTCTGGTAGGTCCTTTGACTTGTGGGTGTCTTGGGTGCTACCTGGAACTGAGAAGATTCCTTAGTGCAAGAACAGCCACTGAAAACAGCTGCCAAGCAATTTTGCTCGCTGGAGAGGGATAGCACTGAGGCATGCCTGTCATAAACACCTGTTTGACCAGCTGGGATAGACTACATGTTTGTTCTGTGGATTTATGTGTGCCTGTGGCTTTTTGGTTTTGTATAAATTTTGACCTTTTGGGGTAGGATGAAGTATATCCTGGTACAAACCCCTTGACCATGGTCTATATCTGTTGTAAGGTGATCTGTGTTCTCATTAGGTGTAAAGCGAGTATGCATCCAGAGAAATGTCAGGGTAGTGTCTATGTGTCCATGTCTGTGTGTCCATCTGTGTACCTGAATTTTTTTTTTTTTTTTTTTTTTTTTTTAGTATGGACATTTTAAGTCTAAGTTCAGCAATGGGATCTAAAATATCAATCCTGATTGGAGTCCATTGAACAAGATATTAAATGCTTGGCAAATTTATGGTTATGAGCCATTAAAAATGACAACAACAAATTGATGTTCTGTTCCAATGATGCTTGGTCTTTGTGTGTTTTAGATTCCGAGGAGAGAGGGCTTCTCAATGGGTTTTTGAACTACTATACTATTTTGCAGTTGAAATTGTTTGTCAAAGATCAATGTAATGGGACAAGGTTTTATACATGCAAGCTTTTATGATGTTATTCAATAGAAATTCTGAAAAGTGGACAACTAAACTGATAGTTCATAGATCAGTGGAGTCTACGCATCTTATGGTTCACTTAGAATAGGATACCAACTCTGTGTTCAGAAACTAGGTAAAAGTAAAAGTTTTGTAAGTTTTTTTCAGACTCTTAGTAATTTTCAAAGGCTTGAGGAAAGATTGGGTGGCTCAGAGGATTAAGCTCTCACTTTGCAGCCCTGGGGTCCAAGGATCAAGCCCCATGCCTGGCTTTGGCCTGTTCAGACCCATATACTGAACTGGAGTGAGTTTCCCACGTGGGAGGCCCCTGGCCCAATTCCCACCCTGCGTGGGCACACCCCAGTCCCCTACCCACCTGTGGAAAGAAACCATGTTGAAACTGATGACGTACAACATGGAGACTGCTCTGGGCCCTCCCCCTTTTCCCTCTGTCTCTCTCTGTTGCTCTCTCTGTAAAAAGAAAAAAAATTAAATAAAGGCTTGCATGTAGCCAATATTGTGAAATAGTCACTGTCACCTGAGGCAGAGTCCACTAAAGAAAAAATAAAATTGTTCTTAAAAATCAAGGATCTCAAGCCAATATTTTTCCTTAGAATTAACTGTAAGGACAAATGAAAGACTTCGTGTCCTCTTTATAAAATAGTCAATAGTTCTTTTATGTATATTACTATATTTTCACCTGTTACTAGTTTATAATGTTTAATTGGCTTTTAAAAATTAACTGCTTGAATGAATAAAAATTAACCCAAGTTCTTTTCAGGATCACAGGATCTGGGAAGATGTTTAATACTAAGACTGGTTTAAGTTTTAAAATATTTTTTAATGAGAATTTAAAAGGTTTGTCATCTTTGTTAAATTTGTTAAAACAAAATCTCCTTGGAGTTATAAATTGAAAAGCACAGCTGGGGAAGCTGGGATGGCTTAGCAGGTTGTGTTCACTTTGCAGCACTGGGGACTTAGGATTAGATCCCAGCCCTAGCTTGTGAAGACCCATATGCTGAACTGGGACATGCTTACACCTTGTGCAGCCCACACTCACCAGTGTGGAACAAAACCATGTCACAAACTAATGATGTATGACTAAGGAGACTGTTCTGGGCTCTCTCCCTTCTCTCTCTCTCTCTCTCTCTCTCTCTCTCTCTCTCTCTCTCTCTCTCTCTCTCTCTCTGTCTCTCTCTGTCTCTCTGTCTCTCTCTCTCTCTCTCTCTCTCTCTCTCTCTCTCTCTCTCTCTCGTCTCTCAGTCTCTGTCAAAAAAAATAAGTCTTTTTAAAATACAGCTAATATAAAATGTTTTTTGTAAATCTCTTCAGTAGTGGTTACATTATATGAGAATATAATATGCACATGCTTAAACATCATTTCCTAGATTGGTTTGATAACTTGAAACCTTGGAGTTTTATTAGGTTAAATTAAATAATAAAAATTATTAAATATCTAGGCAGTTCAGAATAATGAATTGTTGGATAGGTCTGAATTCACTTATGTTAGGTTTCCTGTTGCAGAGAAACTAAAGAATAAATTGAGATCTGTTGATAAGTACAAGGTCTGACAATTAAGTTCATGAACTCATCCTAGAACGAGTGTTTCATACCTCATTGCTGATTATTACTACATTCAGCTTCGAAGTAATCCCCTTGGAAAGCTATGCACTGGTGCTAGTGCCTAGTCCTCACTTCGAAGCAGTTTTCGAACTCTTTCTGGAATGGTCATCAGGGCCATTGTTGTATTAATGTTGATGTTCTGAATGTCATCAATATGTCTTCCTTTCAATATTTTCTCTACTTTCAAATAAAGAAAAAAGTCATTGGGGGCCATATCACATGAGTAGGGAGGGTGTTCCAATGTAGTTATTTGTTTACTGGCTAAAAACTCCCTCACAGACAGTGTTGTGTGAGTTGGTACATTATTGTGATGCAAAATCCACAAGTTGTTGGTGAAATTTTCAGTTCATTTTCATCTAACTTTTTCACAAAGCTTTTAGAACACTTCTAAATAGTCAACTTGGTTGACTGTCTATTTAGTACAAATTCATAATGAACAATCTCTCTCATATCAACAAAGGTTAGCAACATTGTTTTGACACTTCACTGGGACTGATGGAACTCTTTTGGTTTGGGAGAATAGGCTGACTTCCATTGTGAACTCTGAAGTTTTGGTTCAGGGTTGTATTGGAACACCCACATTTCATCACCAGTGATAACATGGCTCAAAACATTTTCTTGTCTCTCCAAAAGGTCTTGGCAACCTTAGACTCTCCTATTCTTTTCTTCATAGGTGAACTCCTTCAGGAGCACTTTTGCACACACCTTTCCCCTGCCAATATTTTCAGTTAATATTTTCCTAACTGTTTCTCTATTGATGTTCACGTAGTTCTCTATGTTTTCCACAGTCAGCCAATGATTTTCATGCACAATTTGATAAATTTTTGCAATGTTTTTTTCAGTTCTGCCTGTTACTGGCCACCCTGACCTTTCTTCATCAGTGACACATTCTCTCCCCTCAGAAAAATGTTTAATTTGTTTGCACATTGCCAATTTCTTCATAGCATTATCCCCATAAACATGGACTAACATGTCCCTGACATCACTTTCACTCTTGCCAAATTTAACAAAAAATTTAATGTTTGTTTGGGGAATGCTGGGATGGCTCAGCAGGTTGAGTTCTTGGCTTGCAGTCACAAGGTGTCTATCAATAATTACTTTAAATCTAAGTGGATTAAATGTTCCAATCAAAAGACATAGGGTAGTTGAATGAACAAGAAGATGAGATCCATACATTGCTGTCTACAAGAGACTTACTTCACATTGGAAGACACACACAAACTGCAAGTAAAGAGACGGAAAAAGATATTCCATGAAAATTAAAATTAATAAGAAGGGGGGAGCATAAAATACTTACACCAGACAATATAGTCTTTAAAACAAAGCAATAACAGGTAACAAAGAAGGACTCAGTAATCCCATTTCTAGCTATTTATCTGAAGACACCCAAAAACACTACATTGAAAAGATATGTGCATTCATATATTCATTACACATTATTTACAATAGCCAAGAAATGAAAGAAACCTTGGTATTTATCAATGAATAACTGGATAAAGAGGTAGTACATATATACAACGGAATATTATTCAGCCATAAAAAGAACGAAATCTTGCCATCTGCAACATGCATGGACCTATAGGATATTGGGCTGAGTAAACCATGAGTCAGACAGAGAAAGACAAATACTGTATGACTTAACTTATATGTAGAATCTAAAGAACAAAATAAATGAGCAAACAAAACAGAAATAGGTAGGTCAAAAATACTGAGAACATTTTGATGATTGCTAGATAGGAGGGGGTTGAGGAAATAAAGTGAAGACATTAAAAAGTTCAAACAGGTACTTACAAAATAGTCATTGAAAGTAAAGTATAGAATAAGAAATATAATCAATAATACTGTAAAATTATACATGATGTCAGATGGGTATTAGAGTTATCAGGGTGATCACTTCATGTTATGTCAGTGTGTTAATTACTATGTTGTATAACAGCAACTAGCATAATATTGTATGTCATCTATACTTTAAAAATAAGATGTGGTACATTTACACAATGGAATACTACTCAGCGATGAGAAATGATAAATTACAGTCATTTCTGGCAACATGGATGGACCTAGAGACTATCTTATTAAGCGAAATAAGTCAGACTGAAAGAATCAGGAAACACATGACCTCACTTATAGGTGGAATATAAAAGTGAAAGTAACAAAGACACAGAGACCTA
>PVKE010046590.1:0-12207 GCA_004027555.1 Craseonycteris thonglongyai | reverse complement strand
ATATTTTGTATCAGCCATTATGGAATGTGGTACAAGTAAAATGGTAAACAGTCTAAGTATGGTTTACTCTCTCAGGTGTAATACATTCTAATGAGATAAAGCAAGGAAATAATAAATACAGTAAAGTGTGAGGAATACTATAAAAGAGAATATTCTACAAAAGGACACAGGAACACACTTAAGGTAACTTCAGTGGCATTGTAGATAAGTTTTACAACAGAACTCTCCTTTTCTGACGACAGAAATATATATTGGGTGCTAATAGTTGAAGGAAAATCAAGAAATTTTATGGCAGAGGTGTAAGAGAGTATGTTCCCATCGTGAGCCTGAAAGTACTTTTACAGACCTGCCTCACAAAGAGTAAAGGTGGTGGAATGGCTGAAGACTAGGTCCTATGCTAACACGTATAGAAGTTGAATACATTATAGCGTCATTGTTAGTTTTGTAATATACTATCTGTTCATTATGATTTTTCACTTTAAACTTTCTAGTCTCTTCTTATGGTCCAGAGGATAATGTCCCAAGGCTTGAGTAGGTCGTGAATGATCATCCACTACCTTACACACGAATAGATCTCTAGCTTTACTTCTCACTCCATGAACTTCTCTGTTATTGCCAACAGTGGTACTCTAGAGCAATACTGTCCAACAAAGCAGTGAGATGACAAAAATGCTCCTTATCTGAACTGTCCAATATGGCAGCCTCTAGTTTGTGTAGCTATTGATCTACTGAGCAGTTGTGGAGGTTGCAACGGAGGAACTGAGCTTTAAATTTAATTTTACTTAAGTTGAAATAGCCCCGTGTAGCGAGTAGCTATCATATTGAATAGCACACATCTAGAACTCTAGTTTAGAGAATTAATCATTGCAAATGGATAGGACAGATGTAATAAGGGATTTGTGTTCTGGCATAGTAAGTGTGTTTTCTTAGATTATATATGTATTTGGTATGGCTCAGAAAGTGGAGATGATTGCAATTATATGTGAATTAAAACCCTCCTCTATGTTATTACTAAAGCTGCCCCAATTTATATCCCAGGTGTAAAATACTGCTTTTAGTTCCTTGAACTCCCTATGCTGTTCACATTTTAAGGATTTTGCTAACATGTTCTATGACTTTCCACCCTTGTCTGCCTAGTAAACACATTATTATCTATCAAAAATATAGCTCAATTGTCACTTTTTAAATGTAGGTCTCCCACAAACACCTGAAACATTATTTAAAATACACAAAATTCTCTCCAGAATTACCTGCATCTTTATGTCTTAAAGCACTTCATCTCACTGTAATCGCCACCCTTCATATTTTTCTCTTTTTGTTATGTAGTTTCCTAAAGTTTTGTCAAGCAGATTTTCCTGATAAATTAGTGTTTTGTGGGAATATACATGACAGTCTAGATGTTATAAATAATGGTCTCATAATGGCTAAACCAAATGCATGCAATAGTTACTTCAATAAATGAAATAATAGAAATTTAAACAATATGCAACTTCCATTAAGGTAACTATTATTTCAGTATTTTCATTTAATTTATTTTATCTCTTTACACAGCATTTCAGTCAATCTAAAAATTTATTCAGAAAACTTAAAATAGTTGCAATGATTTATATTTGAAAAGTGTTCTAGTATATATTAAGTTTCATAATAAAGGTATAAAATTTCTTTCCCTTCATCCAATGATTTTTATTAGTTTTATTTTGGTTTGTAAGCATAAGTTGTCCTCTTGCATGAGAAGGACTTGCATTAAAGGAGGACAATGTATTACTTGAATTTATTTCTCTCCTCTTTGCTGGCAAAACCTTGACTCTTTTATCTTCATCTTTTAAATCTGACAGTTTAAATTTAATTTTTATCAGTTTTGTCATTCTCATTCTTTTAGCTACATGGAAGCTTGAATGTATTTGTACCATGTATTGATTTTTGTCCAAATTTAAATATTGTAAAAATTACTATCGATTGTCTCAAAAATGGATCTGATATACTTACTCTCTACAATAGCCTCCTTCATTACAAGTATCTTCATGCTAATGGTGTGAGGGTGACTTTGACTGGGAAAGAGCTAAATTAAACCAGGGTCATGCCTACTGCTATGTCCTTGGAATACTTTTCTTTTGGCAGTAGAACTTCCTTTCCCACCCCCAGCCCCCACTCTCCCTGCAGTTTTGTACAACTTGTTCAGATATGCAGTTACAGTACTGAGTCCAGCTTTGTATCCATGGCAGCAATTTCTGCCCTAGTTTTATCTGACTTTTTATTTTATTCTTCTGAAAGGGCATTCATCTCTTTGTGGAGGAAGCTAATGAGGCTCTGTTACCAGAGCCCTGGTTCCTATGTGCCAAAAACAGCATCTTGTAAAGCTGCAAGACACATGACCTTGGGGAGTAAGTCTCATGGAGTAAATTTTGCATATCAAATATCTTTAAACATTGTCCTACAATATTGAATTTTTGCAAGAATCAGAATAAAAGTGGGTGAACATAGTTTTATTGAAAGGTTTTTGGTTCCTATAAAGAAAAAAAATGCTTATTTTTCCCTTTCTGTACTTACGTTTGTTGAGATTTATCCAGTTTTTGAAAAATATAACATATTCAACTTCCACTGGATAAGGTGCCCCAATGACATTTTGATAGTTATAATCAAGAAAGCTTGTACTACTTTATCAATTATAACAAATTTTATTGTCCATGACATACTTAAACCCTATTATGATAATTTTAAGGATCAACTCTAAAAAGTTGGTTTGAGGAAACTATAGTATAAAATAGAAATTCATGTAGTCAAATTACTAAATTTTTACCAAATATAAAAACAGAAGTAATAAAAAAGTCAGTGGTGAGTAATGTCTTTGCTATTGTCCATCCCTTTTTGTTAAACAAGTCAGATATACGTTATGTGTCCATTAGAAAGGAGAAATAATTTAAGTTCCATTGTTTTTTTGTATTTTTATGAACATTAGTTCAAACCTAATAAATCATCATTTTGCGTCTGAATCAGAAATTCCAGGTACTTTATTTAAAAGATTGTATTAAGCTTATAAACTAATACAGAAATTTGCCAATCATCAAAATGGCCTATTGGAAAAAAAATTAGAAATAAGTGTATGCACTTACTTAGATGAGCATAAATGTCTGTTCTTCATAAAAAAAAAATTATAAAACATGAATGTGTGTCTAAAGCACAAATTTGGTTGCCTTTGTTTTCTGTTACTTTTTATTAGCATTTCTTACTATATTTCTGAAAATTACATTGTATTTAATATGCACTGGTCTTATTATTTTAACATTTAACTTTAATGCATAATGACAGCTTTAAAGAAACAAAAACTATTCAGTAATATATTCTTATTAGAGTTCAGTGTCTTGGATATTTGAGAAATCCAGTGTCATTGCCATAGCACTATAATTATATAAGGCTTTAATTTTCTTAAAATGTTGACTTGAAAATTAAAAACATGTATAGAAAAAATACATCTCTTAAAAAAACAATTTTTACTTAGAATGTGTGAAATATAATAATGCATAATAATGCATATAAATATGCACAATAATGTTTGTTCTTATTTAAGCAATAAAAACAACATTTAAGAAAGTCCCGTTTTGTTGACTGGTAACAAAGGGTAATACGAAATAAGAAAATGTCACTAACTTAATCTTCTAGGGGAAAAAAAGCTTAGATTTTTTGTGACACTGGAACATTTTATTCTATTTGAATAATATGTTGAGAATTATAATTTTGTATTATTATTATTATTATTATTATTTTATTGTTTTGACAGAGAGAGAGAGAGAGAGAGAGAGAGATACAGAGACAGAGAGAGAACTGAACTGGGGAACAGTTCAGCGTATAGGTCTGCATGGGCCGGGCGGGATTCAATCCTTGGCCCTAGGCGCTGCAAAGTGAGCACTTAACCCACTGAGCCATTCTGGCTTCCCTGTCTTTTTTTTTTTTTTTTTAATCAGGTACCAAAAATTTTCTTAAATTTAATAAAGTGGGCAATATCTTAGGCAGAATAAATTTATAGGGTATTTTTAAACTAATTATGTATTGATGTGTTATTTCTAAATAGTTACCAGAAAAATGAGGAAAATCATAATGCCACAGTGATAAAAGTTATGAAAAAGAGGGGAAAAAAAAGTATAGAGGACAGGTTTCAAGGAAAGGTAGTTGTCATAGTCTGTGTGAAAGTATGTTAGACAACTCTGGACAAGATAAGCAAAAATTATAGTTTTCAAGGTAAGTCATAAGAACTGTAATTGTTACATAAGATCATTTCTCAGAGAATGGATATGACACAACATATTGTCAGATGGTAAGCCCAGTGTAACTTTGAGAACATTCTTCCCTTAAGGTTTTACCCATCAAATTAATTTACCACTGAAAAATGCTTGCTTTTATCTTTCATTTTTTAATTCTATATAACTCAGTACCATTCACTTGTCCTTCTTTCAGGCTTATCAAAGTCTTCCATAGGGGCATCACTCAAGCACCACTAACCCAGTTACGGAGACTGTCACACACCGCCAACATGAAACACATCCTCCTAAGTAATTCCCAAGCCAGTCTCAGTTTTGGTTTAATTCCATTCCATCTTTGTCTCATTTTCTGCATGCCAATGTATTCCATTTGTGAACAGATATTTTTTGTTTTGTTTTGTTTTAATTTTCTTAAACAACACAATTAAATGTTATTAGGTATTCAGATCATAACAGTCCTTTTAAAAATAGCTGTTAATTAAAGTCAACTAACATTTTGAGAAAGGTAACCTATTTGAGAAAACACCATATTCTATTTTCTCTAATTTTCTTCAGATGGTGAATAGAGAAAATGGAAAATATAGTTAAAAAAATAATGTGATACAATTTTTTTAGATAATCACATCTTAGTATGTCTACAACGACCAAGGTCTTTCATTGACTACAAATCCTAATTTACATTCAATTCAGTCATATCCCTCTTAATTTTGTTAAGATAATTGATACTTTGCATTAACTTACTAATCATTCCCTAATATTCTGTCTGCCTAATTAGCCTTGAATATTCCCAATGCATGCTTACACAATTTCTAACATGTAGCTAATTTTAACTACTTCCATTAGACGTCTCTAGATAGCAACAAACTTTTCTTCTGAAAGTTGTATTTGCATTTTCACTGTTTATATTATCTTATATATGAAAATAATCTAGGCTGATATTTCTATGACTTTATAATGAATTACCTTTTTGTTTTCTAGCTTTGTCTAGCCTACTCTCTTAAATCTCTTAGATAAAATAAAATCCTGAAAAAAATTTATGTAAAACCTATTACGGGGGATTTTTAAAGGAAATTTCAAAATTAAAACTTTGACAATGAGTTTATTGCAGTGACCTAAGGAGAAGTTAACAAAACTGAAGATAATATACCAGAAAATTAATCAGAAAATAATCTACCAGAAGAGCTATACACAAATATTTCTTGAAACCCAGAGCAATCAATCATTATTATGATGTATAATTTAGGATTTTGTTGATTTTAAAATGCTTTCACAAATTATTTATAATTTTTAAAAATTAAAATAGGTGTTTTACCAAAATATAATGATTAAAGCATGTTTTCTTAATAATTACTCTTCTTAATTTGTCACAATTGTACTTTTATCACTCTCATTTTGCTTCTTAAATTTTTCATAACATGATTTATTTTATAACTTAAGTTATATTTGAATGGTCTTTTATGTTTTTCAGACTGCCAGTATGTTCTTTATAGAGAACAAGAGATCCTGCCCCAGCTGTAGTTTAATCTGCTTTATGATTTAAGTTCATGCCTCTGATTGCATATCCAACTGCTGAATTTTTTATCACTTTATGATAAAATTTGCCTTTTGTCTATACTTATTTGGCAATAATTCTGACATTCTTTTAGACCTGAATGCTTATTGCCTCTTTTGGCATTGGTATGTGCATGCATCTTAAAGAACAATGTGCATAATTACATAATTTAATTATATACATATTGAATGTTGTTCAGCTAAAATACATGATTGCAAATCTCCCCAACACAGAAGAGGAAGCTGCTTAAAGCTCCAATTTAAAATGTTTCCTTCTCCTCTCCTAATGCATGTGTTAAAGCTGACTTAAGTATCCTTTTGCCCATTCTATGAATCTATCCAGATCTTACTGAATTTTAAATCTTTAAGCATAGTATTTGCTTTTCCTCTCAATTTTGAATCATCTGCTTCTCAGCATTCTATCCAGATTGTTAATAAATATGTTAAATAGCTATGGGTCTGTAACTAATCCTAGAGGGCCTTACTAGATGCTATTTTTTGGAGGCCCAATATGGTTCTATTAAGAATAATACCTATGCATTTCAATATGTCTCTGCTTTTGATATCTATCATATTGCAATAAATTTTTAAAAATATGTTTGGTAATAGACTTCACAAATCTCCTATTTTGAAGTTATTATTAAGTTGAAATTGAAAAAACAGTATTCTTAACACCCATAACAAATATAGCATGTGTATATAATTCTGTCAAGATCTAGTTTAAGCAAGTGTAATGAATAAAAACTTTAAGCCAATACAGAATTACTCAGGAGGAAGACTTTGACCTATACACAGTCAATTACATAATTTTCTGAACCTTCCTTGGGGTAACCCAGTAAGCAGAACCAGGGCTCTGAGTGTTTGAATTGATTATCTTGAGAATTTTTCATTGGTAACCTGAAAGTGTTGAACTCATATTGCAAGTGACTTCCTTCTTTAAAACCCTTAGGGATTAATAAAAGCAGTGCCAGAAAGGACATTTTCAGTAAAGACAATCCCCTTGAAACAGCCTGTGTGCAGCTGAAGACGTTGGCAGTCTTGGAGACCTTAATTGTCAGGAGCAATTCAGTACATTTAAGGACCTGGGGCTCACTGGAATTAAAGTCAACTGTAGCTGCAATGAACTGTCTACAAAAATCTCAACTGAACGTTTACACAAAATACTTCTACCTCTTTCTTATAGGGCTATTTCCTATGTATGTCTTTAACATAAGCATACTTTATTTTTATCTAATTATCCTTTCCTTGTAACTTTTGATGTGAAGTCAAACGTGATTATGTCTTAATTACATATTCTTTTGGGAAAAAAAAAAACATCTGTAAGAAAAGAATCCAAGAAATGTATGTTGTATTTTAAAATTAATTTCTTATTTGTATTTACAATTATGTTTACACTAAACACTCAGGTTTATATACAGTGTTCCCTCGCCACTTCGTGCTTCATGGTTTGCGGCTTCAGTGCTTCGCGGGTTTTCCCAAAATATTCATCAAAAAATAAAAATGAAAAGATACAACCATGTCAGCAGCCACATGGCGGAAAGGAGCATTGTTTCATGTGGATGCGTGGGAGAGAAGGATCCCTGCATGTCAAACAAAGAGATGAGTTGACTCAGAGTCCATCCCATGGGCTCTCATAAAGGCGCGGGATTGGTGGCTCACATCCTAAGGAATGAAGGATTTGTCGACATGACGGAAGAAGACATCAGCGCCCTTATCGATTGCCACTCGGACCCACTGACCGATGAAGACCTCCTTGAGATGACAAAGTCTGCAAGTGAGGAAGAAAACGAAGAGGAAGACAAAGAAGAAACTGAAAAGCGTGGCCTTACCCTGGAGAATCTGCAACAATGGTGTCACATGGCAAGAGCGATGCAACCATTTGCACAAGACATGGACGACACTAGGGTTCGAGCTGTCGAGTTCAGCCATCGCGTTGACGGGGTGATGTCCTTGTACAGGGGGATTTTGAAGGAGAAGAAAGAACAAAGACAACAACGACCCGTCAGCATGTTTCTCTCCAAGGTAAAGCCCCCGGCTCTCCCGTCAGCGCCTCCAGCAGAAGCGTCTCCGAGGGAGCCTAACGCTTCTACGCGTCACGTGAGCGCCTCTCCTCCGCCCCCCACACGAGACTCTCCGCCTCTCTCAGAAAGCCATGCTGATTCATGTTTATGACTGTCTAAGGTTTTGTCATTAACCTTATTAATGAGCACTGACACGTTTAAGTAAATACGTAGACTTTTGTCATTTCTGTCTTAAATGAGTAAAGTATGAATACTGTTTCCATATTTAAAACACTCTTGTACCCGCATACACGAACATTCCTAGGGGCCAATCCTACTTCGCGGTTTTTCAGCTTTCGCGGAAGATTCTGGTCCCCATTAACCGCGAAAAACGAGGATCACTGTATACCTCAAACTAAAATATATAGTCATAGCCAAGGTTAAATTTAAGAGGAACCGCACCCATGTAGAGGGAAGCAAAGTACCTCAGTCATCACCCAAAAGCAAAATAAAACACAATTTTATAATTCATATTTACTTTTAGGAAGGAGCATGGTGAGAATATTTTCACACACACACACACACAAATAGGCCAGAACCCCTTTACCCCAAAATGAAGAGATAACAGATAAACACAAACTGGATAGATCAAATTATAATTTTGCTTCATGTTGAATGAGATTATACTTGTATACGTAAAACAACGGTAGACACAAAATGTTTCTTGAAGAGAAAGACAGGAAAGCAATGGGCTGATTGTAACCTAAAGCAAAATTGCTAAGGAAGCAAAATGTTTGTACCATGGGGAAGGGATTTCTTGATCTGTTCCAGGGGTGAGAAAAAGCATTGTTAATCCCTGTGGATACATTAGTTCTATCACTATAGATTGCTTCTTTATCTTAGGGCAAAAGCTGTATTTATTTAGAATAAATACCTGTCAAAGACATTGCCGTCCCCTTTTTGTTCCATACAATGTTTTGAATATGATTTTAGCCTTCATGCTAGTTTTATAGAAAGAGGGTGCTGCTATGTGAGAGATTAGATTAATATATTTGGTTTGTGTCTACATTTATATCCTATTATTTAATTTTATACATTAAGAATGTATTTTATCATGATTTTGTTCACTTTCAATTGAGTGGGAAAGGCAAGTAAATATCCTGGACAGTAATGTTCAAATACCCACCAAAATTTTGTCTAGTGGACAAATATTACATGGAATGGCATGATTAACCATGAGAGTAAGTAGCTTTAAAAACACATACAGTGCTTACACAAAGATCATATATGTGTTAGGTATCACAGGGAACACACAAATAACATTTGGTTCACTTTAATTTTATAAGTAAAAACATGTAGGAATTTGTAAAAAAAAGGCAATGGGTTGAAATACTCGGAAGATGTTTTATGGAAGATGAAATTTAATTTGGACCTTAAGGATGTCACCAATTTTACATTATCAGTATAGACATATTAAAAAGTTCTGGTATGAGTTGAGCATAACCTACGTGAGGTACTGCTATTACCATTCACCATTATAAATGACATTCTTTCATGTTTTCATTATGGTGAGTTTTTATATAACTAATTAGAATTCACAAGGAATGCTGTGTACGAATTACTAATGTTGTAATTTAATAAACTAACATGTCACCCAAGGAAATATTATTGCACTTCATTATACTAATGTTAACATTTTCTTAAAACTATTCTACTGGAACAACCACATTATATTTTTGTGGTAAACAAGGGAGGAGACTGTGAAAATGAACAAATTTTAATATAAAAAGAAAATAAAACGATATTGAAAATTTTCCTTCCCAAGAAATACATCTTAAATGTTTTGTGTAATCACACATATAAATTTTATATATTAGCAATTTTTATTTCTACCTAGAATTGTTTGTTGAGAGTTAAAAGCACTATGAGTAATTCATTTAAAATCTTTGAAAAAAAGCTTACCAGGCACTGCTGATATTAAATAATTTATTTACCCAGCTATTTCATCCCTTCTTCTTTTCCATACCATGTATGTACTTCTTTAAATATATATGAGTGTGCGTGTATGATTTTGTTAGCTCTACTTCTAACAACTTTATTAAGGAGAAGTTCAGTTTTCACATTCTCTAAGTTTACACAAATTGTTTATTGGACTTTATAACTATCATTTAATGTTGGCTTTACTATATCTAATATTATATTAATATATTCTCAAAATACTAATTTTGTAAATGCTATATTCAGAAAATTTATCTTTATCTGATTATTACTACTTCTCTCTTTATCTCTCATGCCTATTTTAATTAGGTTTTAGCAACAGTGTAATTTAATTGTAAAACACAAAGTGAGGCAACCTTGAATTTCTGCTCTAACGTATCCTATAATTTCTAAAACATTACTCATTTCTCTCTGTCTTAGTTCTTTTTCTGTAAAACTAGATACAAGTTTCAGCTATCTCTTGGAAATTTTGTGAGGTTGAATGAGAATTTATGAAACAAGCTTGGCAACTAATGAATACTCAAAGAATGTTAGTTACTATTATGTCAATTGTATTTCACATTCTTTCTCTCCTACCACCATATTTAAATTCAGAACCTCATCATCATTTTGTCAGTGTTCATTAAAATGTAAATTATATCCCATTAATTGACTGTGAAATCAATTCAGTGGGTAATAATTGCATTATCTATTAAAATGAAAATAGAATGGTATACAAAAATATCAGATTATTCAAATATAGCAAAATTAAGAATTTTTAATGAGACTTGTCTTAGTTGTATGTATATGGGTATATTTTTTTTTTTCTACTTCAAGTCATATTAAAAATTTTAAATCACTCTTTTAGTGTATTTTTATCTTTCTCTAAAAATTCAGATAATTTGACCTATCCCTATAACTAAGAACCTTTCCACTCCCAATTTTTGTTTTTCTTAAGGCTGCCAAAGTTAGTAATCGGAAAGATGAGTCCTCGTAACTTAGCCATGAAAAAAAACACAAAGATCAGCTATATTTGGAGCTCCACATTTAGTATGGCATACAGGACTTCCTTATAGACTAATTCCAACCTGTCTCTCTGATGAAGTCGATACTGTAGTCACATTGATTAGCTCATAATTTTCCAAATGCAGTGTACCTTCACAAACCTGAAATACCTCCTTTTCCAATTGTCTTCTTCTATTTGTCCTTCAAATCCCAGCTCAAATATAGGTAGGTACTCAAGAAAGTTATGGCTAACTCAACAGGGACTTGGCAAATTCTTCCTCAGTTATCTATTTATATTAAGAGTTTGCTCTTTGTTGTTATTGCTGGTATGTATTTTAGTCCATTGAAAACAAACAACAAAATTAACAGTAATGCAATAAATATTATCAGTATATTTATTTTTATTAAAACTGTAATCTTGCCTCAAATTTGATAGTTGTCAGTAATGACTTTATTACCTTTAAGCTAGGGAATGTTATATTTATAACAATGTTACATTGTTCTCTCTTATAAGTAAATAATTTACAGAAAAAGACATCGAGGAGACTTGCATTACTAAAAACCATTATCACAATGATCATATTATTTACAATCCAATATAATATAGAAATATTGTCACACTCACCTGTCTTTACCATTTGAAAAATGGTATCCTGGAAAGCCCACTTACCTCATGGACTTTGGCTAATTTTCAACTTCTTTAAATTCAACTGATAGTGCCTATTTGAGTCTCTGTGTTATTCTTTTTCTGTTTTTTTTTTTTTTCAGAATTAACATCATTTGACCACACACATAATCTTAGTCTTACTAGCTTTCCTTATTTGTGTATGTCAGGTATGTCTTTATATCTATGCTTGTACATTTTACTTTTAAATTTTGTGTTAGCTTTTTTTAAATTTTGATAACTAATTAAATACTTGTAATTTTATTTTATTAGTGGGTAAGAGAAAAATAAAAAATAAAATTATACACACAACAGGAGAAAAGTAGATTCTCATTTTTTCAGGAACAAGTAAATCTGAAGTAAAGTAATCTGGGGCCCTAGGGCAGCAGAGAAGAAGGTAAATAAGACTTGAATAAAAGAAGTGCCTTCTTATATTCCAACATAAAATATTTAAATGCCCTTATTTTTGTGAGAGGATCTGAGAAATACTTTCTTCTCGGAGAAACACAACACTTCTAAGTTATTCTGCATCTGGAACCTTGTGAGTATACAGATTAAAAACAATCAACAGCTCAGAATCATACAACCAAAAGGCATTTCTTGCATTTATATGAAAGGATGAAACTGAGGGAAAAATAGGTTTCTAAGCTAGTATAACACATACAAGAAAGAAAATTTTTAGTAGAGACTAAATCACTATATATATGTGTGTGTGTGTGTGTGTGTGTATATATATATATATATATATATATATATA
>PVKE010046589.1:0-12208 GCA_004027555.1 Craseonycteris thonglongyai | reverse complement strand
ACACTCAATAGCTGGGTGATTGCCTGAGGGAAGGGGAGGAGGGGGGAAGGAGAGTGGGAGGGGAGGAGGGAGTGGGCACCAGCATTATGGACACACTCAATGGTTTGGTGGTTACCTGGGGAGGGGGGAGGAGGGAGGAAGGAGAGTTGTGGGGGGAGGTGGGAGTGGACACCGGATATATGGTGATGGAAGGGGAGCTGATTCTGGGTGGTGAGCACATAATGCGATGCATGGGTGATGTGATGTGGACTTGTACATCGGGAAACTATCTAATTGTTACTAATCAATGTCACCCCAATAAATTTAACAATAAAAATTTAAAAAAATAAAATAACCTGTTTTCTCAAGGTGTGCTCAGTTTATAGTAAGGGAAATAAAGCGTTTAAAAGAGAAGGAAAGGAAAGTGTGTATAACGAGTACTGATGATAGCCTGAGAAAAAATAAATAAAACATTTTTTGTTCATAACCACACATTTTGATATTTTAAAACAAATCAATTGGTGAGTAGATATTTGGCTACTTAAATTATATAATCTGATAATTTAATCAACAAATACTTCTTGAGAGTTAATTTGTGTTAGCTATTAGGGCCCACCATTATACAATAGTGCACAAATCAGGCCCATTGGACTTATATTCTGATGGGCAAGGCAAACAACAAATTAATTAATTAATTAAATCTCTTATGTGTAATAAAGATTAAAATCTATGGAAAAATTAAAGATTTAGAGCAGAGTAAGGGGAGGTTGAGGTTTGGGGTAGGTGGTTGGGGAAAAGAAAATGGCAATTATAAAGTGGTCTGGGGGGAGAAAGCGTTATTTGAGAAAAAATTGAGGGAGTCATGAGAATTAGCCATGAGACTAGCTAGTGGACAAGAGTGGTGCTTTAGGGTTTAAAGAACAAGATGCAAGGAAGTCAATATAGTTGGAGAGGAGTGAGCAAAGAATACACTGGTAGGAGATGACTTCTGAGAAGTACAGGGAGGCCCGATTGTATAGGTTTTGTAGACCAGTGTAAGTAGTTGGTTTTTATTCTCAAGGAAATGAGGAGCTGCGCAGGTTTCAAGGAAAGGAGTACATAATCCAACCTGGAATCACTCTGGCTGCTGTGTTGAGAATAGACAGATTCTAGGGACCATGGGTAGTAACAGGAAGAGCAGTTAGGAGGCTATTTCAGTACTCCAGGACCAAGATGATGGTAGGCTGAAATAGGGTGGTGGCAGTAGCAATAGCAAGAAATGGTATAATTCTGCACAAAAATTGAAGGCAATGCCAAGAGCATTTTCTATCAGGATGGAAGACAGGTATGAGATAAAATAATAAATGTTTCGGCTTGCTCAACTGTAAGTATGGCTATAGTTAGCACCTACCAAGAAAAGAAGGTGCAGATGAAACAATTTGAGAAAAGATCGGTTCCTTATATACTTCAGGAAGCATTATATTGCCTTTTCTAATATAAGTGCAAAAATGTATACAGGTACATAAATGAAACAATCTGAAATTCAGTTATACATCAGACATGTTAAGTTTTAAGTATCTGTAAGACATCCAAGTGGAGACACAGGATAGGCATTTGGACAAATTACTCTCAATTTCAAGGTGAAAAATCTATTTGGGAGATGATTTAAAGCTTTAAAATTGGAAGATATTACCAAGAGAATGAGTACAGATAGAGGAATGAAGGCAACTAAGGATTAAGTCATGCATCATTTCAACATAACAAAATCAGAGAGAAGAGGAGGAACCAGGAGAGGAGACTGGGAAGGAATGACCAATGAGGTATCAGGAAAGCTAAGAGTGGTATTTTGGAAGCAAGCAAAAAAAGTATATAAAGGAAGAAATGCTGATTAATAGACTAAATAACATGCAGACTGAGAAATGACCATGGAATTTTAGCACTGTAGAAATCTTTTGTGACCTTCATATAAGTAATTATAGTGAACTGATGAAGGCAAAAGACTTATTGGAGAAGGTTTAAGAGAGACTGGCAGAGAGAAATGAGAGGTAATACAGAGAACTCTTCTGTGGTATTTGGTTGCAGAGGGGAAAAAGAAATGGTTGAGTAGCTAGCAGTGGTAACGGTATTGAGAGTTCTTTATTATTATTGTTAAATTTATTGGGGTGACATTGGTTTTCTAGGTGTACAATTCTACATTACATTGTTTATGCATTGCATTATGTGCTCACCACCCAGAATCAGCTCTCCTTTCATCGCCATATATTTGATGCCCTCTTCCTACTCTCCTGCTCTCCCATCCACTTTCCCCTTTACCCTCAGGTAACCACTAAACTACTGATTATGTCTATGAGTTTTTGTTTCTTTGTTACTTTCAGTTTTATATTACACCTATAAGTGATGTCATGTTTCTTGATTCTTTCAGTCTGACTTATTTCACTTAATAAGAGGGTTCAAGGTCCATCCACGTTGTCACAAATGGCAGTATTTCATCTTTTCTTATCGCTTAGTATTCCATTGTGTTTGTTATGCTGATAAAAAATGATATACATCAAAAGAATTGATGATATAAAGAAGAAAGAGGAAATTTGGTGGAGTCATGTCTTGGAGAAGGTACCAAGAGATGGGATCTAGTACACAGGTAGAAGGTTGACTGGATATTTCGTCAATAGTATATGTGAAGGCTAAATATATGGGTATAGATGCTAGCAGGTGGATAGGTGTGGTAGTGGGAATCCGTGGAAGTTCTCTTTTGATCATTTCATATTTCTCAGGGAAGTTGAAAGCAAGTCAACATCTGAAAGTGAAGATCAGAAAGGACTACTGAAGGTTTGAGGATAGAGAAAACAGGCGTGAAATGGCATCTAGAGAGAATAAATGGACTGAGGTAGTGTGATGAATTCACAATATTAAGGGCCCACTTGAGGTATGTGGTCAAGAATTACATGAGATCGGAGTAATTATATGTTTTCCTTTAGCCACACTCAGCTACACCATTCAGGTACAGACTAAAAAGTTGAATTCACATAGGGTTGTAGTTTTGACAAGCAAATAAATGGCATGAGAGAAAAACAAAGTTGAGAGTAAATACAAAGGAATGATTACAATGACTGATACAAGTCCTAATGATATATTCTGGGTTATCACTTGAGATGGCTGTTATTCTTTCTTCTCACTGAAAGAAAAAATATTTAAATTTCTGTTATTTATACATTTCAAAAGAATAAAGACCTTGGAAATTATCTCATGGCAGAAAATATAATTTGAATTAGTATATCTGAAGCCAAAATGTTTAATATATTTGAATTCATTATGTTCCATTTAATAAAAGTTCTATAGTATATGTTATTCAATTACAACATGCATTAAAAAAACTAATTATATAAAGAAGCATAGAGTGTATCACTAATTCAAGCTCATTATATAAAACTGTGCTGTCTAATATGATAGCCTACATGCAGCTATTTAGATTTAAGTTAATTAAAATTTAAAATGCATTTCCTCAGTGGCAGTAGGCACATTCCAGCGCTAAATGGTGGCCTGCTTTTAAAAAGCATAGATATAGAACACTTCTATTATTGAAAACAGTTTTATTGGATATGCTTAAATAAACCATCACTACAGAAAGGTTAGGACATCTGTTCGAGGTCATACAAATAGGCAATAGCAGAACCCCAGTGTCTTGATTCCTAATTCAGTGTTCTTTCTACTACTGCCTCTCCATAGCCAGAATGTAATAAATTCTAATAGTGTCTCATGAAAATAATTTTTAAAATACAGTTCCCATATCTCAAAGTGCCTCAAAAACATCATTCCTCAAAGGCAAAGTGTTTTCAAATATGCTTGATTTCAATTTTAATGTTTGAAAAACTAATTGGTATAACAAGTGACTTTTAAAGTCTCACTCTCAGTGTGCATTGGTATTTTCACTGAAATTTCCCAATTAACATCAATTAAAGTTTCTTATTACTTTAGGAAGCAGTATATTGCCTTTTCTAATGTTGTAAGTGCAAAGATGATACAAGTACTAAAATGAGAAAATCTATAACACTTAAAATTACTCCCTAAGAAATTTCTTTTCTTTCAGTAGTATATCAACTGAAACTATGTGGCTACAGTTATAGAATCACAAAATTGTAATTACTGAGAAAAGAAAAACAAATTATCTTTAGTAGCTATGAAATGACTTCAGAAGGAAAATATAGATATGAAACAGAAATTTAAATTTCTTACATTAGGGGAAGCCCGGGATGGCTCAGCGGGTTAAGCGCTGACATTGCAGCCCTGGGGACTGAGGATCGAATCCCAGCCCTGGCCCGTGTGGACCAATATGCTGAACTGGAGCATGCCTCCCATGTGGGAGACCCCCGGCCCAGTTCTTGCACTGAGCGGCCCCCATCCACCTGAGCCTGTATGGAAGGAAACCACGTCGAAAACTAATGATGTATAACTACGGAGACTGCTCTGAGTCCTCCCCCTTCTCTCTGTCTCTGTCTCTCTCTGTCTCTGTCAAAAACAATAAAATAAATTTTTAAAATAATTTCTTACATTAATAGTGGGATAAGATAATCCTTGTAAAGATGTTTGAGTGGTATGCCTGCTCAAGCTAACCAGAAATATTTCTATGTCTAGGGATGAGTCTCTTAGGCCACCTGTCACTTCAGCGTTGTGAAGTCAGACCAAGCTGGACTCCACAGGAACAAGAGCCAAAGAAAAGGCTTAGTAGATGACAATCGGGAGGGTTGTAGGAAACAGATTCAGTAGAAATATGAGGACTGGGCTTAACAAACATTTGGCCACCATTCTCAACAAAGTAGTGCCTGTAATAAGAAAATGGCCTCAAACAATATCAACAGTCTTTATTTCTTCCTGGATTACACAATGAGTAAAGTACACATTAGATTTTTATAGACAAAAGTTTTACAATTTTTATGCTATACACCCACATAAAGGTAGTACAAACATAAGATTTATAGTAAAAAATCCTTCCCAATCATAAAAGTGATTAACGCTAATACGAAGTTTTCTGTATAACATGAATGAATCATTAATTAATTAATTAATGTATTTATTTATTTACTTATTGTTTGCCTCTGAATTTTCCTAATACTTGCCAATTTCAAAGTGATATATCAGAATATAGAAAGACAGTAATGGGCTTTTTCTCAAGCCATATTTTACACCTTTATTAAAAATTTAATTTTCCTCTAGTGTATGCTCTAAGATGGGTCTAAAGCAGTGGTATTCAATCTTTTGGACTCCCTGGGCCACATTGGAAGAATTGTCTTGGGCCACACATAAAATATACTAACACAAACAAGAACTGGTGAGCTAAAAAAAAAGAGTTGAAAAAAATCTCACAATTTTATTTTTAATTTTTTTTTATTGTTAAATTTATTGGGGTGACATTGATTGGTAATAATTAGTTTCCAGATGTACAAATCTACATTACATCACCTATGTATTGCATTATGTGCTCACTACCCAGAATCAGCTCTCCTTCCATCACCATATATCTGGTGCCCCCTCCCACTCCCCCCCCACCGCACTGTCCCTCCCCACTCCTTCCCTTCACTCAAGTAACCACCGAACTATTGAGTGTGGCCATTACCTGTCATAATGTTTTAAGAGTTTGTGTTGGGCCTTATTAAGAGCCGTCCTGGGCCACAGGTTGGACATGCCTGGTCTGCAGTCTTTCCAGGCATATGAAACTGTTTAATTTAGTAGTATATCACCAATACACCACATTTCTTAAAAAAGATTTTGTATATATAAAAAAAAAGCATTTAAAAAAAAAAAAGAAAGGTTTTGTAATTTCATGTCTCTGCCTGTTTAAATAGGTTCTGGTACCAATTTCAAAGTGGGAAAGGAAAGGATTCCCCACACCAACAGGTAATGCTCTGTACACCAGCTGTGTGTCCTACAATTCAACTCAATTCTGACACTATTTACTTGGGAGACAGCATCCAATGATGTTGGTTGTGCTCAGTTCTGAGAGACTGCCCCTCCCCCACCCCAACCCCAGCTCCTATTTCAGAGGCCAGTTGCACTCAGGTTGTACTTGAGCTTCTGACTGACTTGGGAATCAGTTTCTCAAGACCTCCTCCTTGAGTTTCAACTAATTTGTTGGAGTAGTTTACTGAACTCAGAGAAATATTTTACTTACTGGATCACTGGTTAACTATAGAAGGATATAACTCAGGAACAGCCAGATGAAAGAGATGTGTAGGCAAGGTACGGAGAAAGGGTAAGGAGCTTGCACATCCTCTCCGGGTACATGTCTCCCCAATTTCCACATGTTCACCAACATGGAAGCTCCTTGAACCTGGTCTTTGTGGGGTTTTATGGAGACTTCATTGCATAGTCATGATTGATTAAACCATTAGTCATTGGTGATTGAACTCAATTTTGGGTCCCTTTCCCCTCCCTGGAGGTAGGAGGGTGTGACTGAAACCCTCTAATCAGATGGTTGGCTGGCATCACTGTCAATTAACCCAACACACAGGTGAGTTCCAAAAGCCACCTCATTAAAATAACAAAAGACACCTTTGTTGCTCTCATCAGAGGAAATTCCACAGGTTTTAGGAGCTGTGTGCCAGAAACAGGACAAAGACCAAATATTTATTTCTTATTATAAATCACATTATCACAGAGGTTATACTATAAATCCCTTAAATCTTTTAGATGGGTTATGTTATTTTAGCACATGTATTTAAAAGACAACAAAATGATGAAATTTATGAGTATTTTCAAATACACATACCTGGGAAGGAACATTTTTTGGAGGCTCTATTCGAATGCTTGGATCCCATTCTCCAGGAGGGAGAACAGTAACCTGATCCAAAAATTCATCAATTCCTGATAGCAAGTCATTCCGATCTTTAGCTTTGTAAGCAACATCATGAAATACCTATGGAAGGAAAATAGCATTTACAGATGTAAAAAATAATTATAAATACTTAATGTCTCAGTGTTTTCATTTCCTAGTTATCTCACAGGTGTTTGTAACAATTTGAAGAAATAGACAACCCTAAAGAAGTTTTTAATGTAAAATATTATAGTCTATTCTGGAAATATACACAGATACATATTTTTTGTTTAGAATACTAGAATGAATGTTGAAACTTCTAGAGCAAGAGTAACGGAATGAAAAGGGAAGAAGAAAGGAAGCTCATTCAGTTAGAATTTATGGTTTAAGCTTGGCAAAGGTTGTTTATGAGTAGGTAAATTAAACTTTCTGAAAGAAATCCTTGCTTAAAAATAGAGATAAAAATTTACGAAATAGAAATTGTAGTAATATTTATTAATATTCCCTGGCACACAAATTAATATAAAAGATTGTTTTTGTTTTAATTTTTAAATAATAATAAAGTTATAAATTATTTTCTGGATATATATCATATCTAGACAGTGTAGAAAGTGTATTTCCATTCAAAGTGCACACACACAAACACAGTAGTAGTTTCTTAAGCTATTAATAGACACCACTGGGTGTATTCTAGACATGGTAAGATTGCGTTCCTTGCCTTCCTTGATATTGGGATCAGGTGTGTTCTACTAGTAACAGTAAAATGTTCAGTCTTCCTGATTCCATCTTACTCAAGCCTGCTGTGTACCCCTGGTATTGGAGCTAATAACTCCTCCTTTAGACATCCAATCATTAGAGGAATTCTGCTTGGAGCTTCAGTTTTTACAAAAACAGCCTGTCATTTTCCCTTCCTCTGATAGAAAAGAACCCTGAACTGTGTACCTGCTTAAAATGAATTAGGTCTCCCATCTTCTGGGTTGACACATTCTCCATCAACAAACTTTTCCTTACTCCAAACTCTGAGGTTTCTGAGTCTTGGCTTTTTGAAACATCAGGCACATGGACTTTGGACTGGTTACATATTTAGGCATATATATGAGTATGTCATTTTCAAATGAAAGTTATGAGCACCTGTCTGCTGATAACTGAAAAAACACAGGTAGAGATGAGCTTCTATGGGCCTGGGTGCCTGTGTGACTATACTAATGAGAGCCTCTCTGTCAGCTTATGATGGACACACAACATGCTAGAACTTAATCGTTGTTGTTCTAAGCCTCTGAGATTTTAGTTGGTTATTCCTGCAGCAAACCTAATCTCTCACAGAGAGAAATGGTAGATTTAATATAGTAAGTAGGCAAAGTAAAAATAAAAATAAATGGAAAAAATTAATTTACACTAAATATACAAATGTTTCTGATTTTTTTTTATTTTACATAATATGAAATGAAACAGACAAATGTTTGAGTTTGGGACTACTGTATTATTCTTTACGCTCATCTATATTACAGTAACCAAAATACCCCAAAACTTACAGAAAAATTGTGTTTTCAAATATCCAGTTGTAGTTTTAGACCATTTGCTTTACAGTCTGGTTTGATACTCAATCTAAACTGCAGATGAAGTGATAATGATTATTTTTAAAGGCTTTTTCTTTACCTTCCAATTAAGAACATTTAACAATAAATCTTTGGGGTGATAAATACACAGTCTTTGCCTAGGATAATATGAAGACATCAAAGATATATGAATGGTTTAGTTTCATTTTGAGAAAGAATTTTTATATATTGCAAACACAGATTTCCTTGCTATAAACCAATGAGATCTAAACTTCTTTGCATGGCCATGAAACCTAATCTGAACATATAAAAATTGCAAATGTTCTTAATTCCATGAAAGTTTAGCCACTTAAATGTTCCCTACTAATAGCAATTTTTTTAAATCTTTCTTGATTTGATTTCATTTCATTAAAAAGACAAATTAGGGAGAGCCGGGATGGCTCAGTGGGTTAAGCACTCAATTTGCAGCCCTGGAGACCGAGGATCAAATCCCGGCCCCAGCCCGTGTGGACCCATATGCTGAACTGGGGAGTGCCCCCAGTTCAGTTCTCACTGGGGCGAGACCCCGGCCCAGTTCCTGCCCTGTGCAGCCCCACTCCCACCTGTGGAATGAAACTATGTGGAAAACTCAATGATGTGCAACTATGGAGACTGTTCTGGGCCCTCCCCCTTCTCTCTCTCTCTCTCTGTCAAAAACAATAAAAATAAATCTTAAAAAAAAAAAAAAGACAAATTACTTCAAGAGATCACATGATCCTATATTAGCTTTAGATAGACAAAAGTACAAATTCATCCAGATAGCTGATCCCTATTATTTTAAAGATCCTCAGAGATGTAGATATCACAATTTCTTTTTAAAATAAAAATTTTGTTTACTATTGATTTCCTATCAATAATTTTACCAATAACTTAATTATTTAAATTGATCTGTTTCCTTCTTTTTGTTTCTCTAAGCCTAACATTCTGAAATCAACATACACTGGACTTCTACAGAAGTCCCCTGATCCCCTCTCAAATAAGATTAGATATCTTGTTAATACTCTGATAACACCTAGTCCTTTTGATAGTTTTTGCTGTAATAATATAATTATTAATTACAATTATTAATTGTATATTTAGTTATTTAATGCATTTTTCCCACAAAGCATGAGTTCTGAACTTTCATTCAATATTCATTGAGCTATTTATGTGTTAAAGATAGAGCAGTGAACAAAACCAACAAAAATCTATTTCCTCATGAAGCTTACAGTTTAGTGAGAGGGAAGACATGAAAAATAAGCAATATGAATGGGTATTTTGTTAGATGGTAAAAAGTGTATGGAGAAAAATGAAGCAGGAAAGTGGAATCAGAGAATAACTGAGGGACATTGTAATTTTAAATGGGTGCCTAAAGAAGCCCTCAATGAGTAGACATTTCAGCAAAAGTCTAAAGGAGTTAAGTATGCAAGCTATAGTTATCAGAAGCAAGAGCTTTTCAGGAAGAAGGAGTAGCTGGTGCAAAGATTCTCAGGTGAGAGAATGCATGTCCTATCTGAGAAGCAGCAAGGAGGTCAATTCCTTAGGAAGGAGTGAACTATAGTGAAAGAAACAGGAGACGAGTTCTGAGAGGTAAGGTAGAAGAGGCTGGCTGGTCATCTGCTTTAGGACTTCATAGATTATCATAAGGACTTGGATTTTTACTCTGAATGAGATGGGAAGCCATTAGAGCAGGGATTCCCAACCCCGTGCCCACGGGCGCCATGGCGCCCGCGGCCCGATTTGTGTACGTCCACCATTATTTGACTGCATCAGAAGTTTTTCATAAACACTAAGTAAAACTATAATTTAGTTTTATACATTTGTTAGAATTTTAAAATATTGTTTGAGTATCTACACAGGTTAATTATATTCACTGGTATGTTTGTGATATCATATGTATAAGTTTTCCCCTAGCTGTCGCCTTTGTACATGTCGCATCTTGTTTGGCCGCTGCGCTCTTTAAACTCTCCTCCCCCCAACCGGGAGGCGCCAAGTTGCCATTTTGATTGCGGTTGCTGGACTGATCGGGTCGTGACGGTTAGCTAGGATCACAGCGTTTTGATATATTCGATTTTAAATGAACTAAAAGCGAGGTAGGTCATCTATTATTATGGTGGCAATTTGATATGATATTGTAGTTCTAGAACTATTTTTATTTTTATTTTTTTAGTCCTAAAATAAGTGGACCAAATAAGAGAAAATGAACCTATAATTTTAACATAGACTGGGAGGAATCATATTGTTTCATTAATTTAAAAGGTAAATGCGTTTGCCTGTTGTGTGGCAGTAGTATTACAGTGCCAAAAAAACATAATGTTGAACGTCACTTTCAAACAAGTCATACCACTTTTGATACAAATTACCCACTTAAATCTGAAGTAAGAAAGAAAATAATAAATCAACTAAAATTAAGTTTAACTACTCAACAGACTGTTTTCACTAGACATGTGGAAAAATCTAAAAAGGCATCCATTGCTTCTTTCAAAATTTCTCACATGCTCGCAAAGTAGAAAAAACCTTTCCAGGATGGTGAATTGTTAAAAGAAGCATTTCTGACTGCTGCCAATTGTTTGTTTGAGGAATATTCTAACAAGCGTGAGATTATGTCGGCGATACAAGACCTACAGTTGTCAAATAACACAGTCACAAGAAGAATACACACAATTTCAAAAGACTTGAAAACTCAGTTAAAGACTGACTTGGAAATATGTGACTGCTTCTCTCTGCAATTTGACGAGTCAACAGATATCTCAGACACCGCACAGTTGGCAGTTATGGAGAGAATGGTATTTAGTAACTTCACAGTAAAAGAGGAGCTGTTGCAAATATTACCAATGAAAGGACAGACGAGAGGTGAGGATATTTATAAAACTTTCAGAACATACACCAGGTCGATAAACATGCCTTTGCATAAGTTGTCTGCGATAACTACCGATGGGGCACCAGCAATGGTTGGTTAAAACAAAGGATTTATAGCCCTTTGCAGGAAAGATGAATCATTTTCAAACTTTATGTCCTACCACTGTATTATCCATCAGGAAGCTTTGTGTTGTCAAATACTGCCCTTTGAACATGTTACGAAAATAGTCACAAAGATAATCAACTCTATTCGAGCAGCTCCATTGCAACACCAACTTTTCAAGGCCCTGGTAGAAGATACTGAAGATAAAGAACAAGCTCTCATCCTGCATACTGAAGTACATTGGCTCAGTAAAGGTAAAGTTCTTACAAGATTTGTGAACTTAATTGAAGAAATAAAAACATTTATACATGATAAAAATGAAAATTAGGATGAACTAACAGACTCTTGCTGGCTGATGGATTTGGGTTTTCTTGCTGACACCATGGAAAAATTAGATTCTTTCAATTTGGAGTTGCAGGCAAAAGACAAAAATATAGCTGAAATGATAAGCTCTGTAAACCCATTGAAAGCGAAATTGATGTTGTTGATATCACATCTGCATATCAAGTCTCTCGTGTACTTCCCATATATGAGGAAAATGCTAGGTAACAATGAATTAAACGTGTCATTATTTATTGAGACCCTGCAAGTGCTTCAAAAACAGTTTGAAGAGAGATTTCTGCATTTTACAAATATTGAGCCTATTGTCTCCTTCTGTATCAATCCTTTTACTTGCCAAATGAATGTAATAGAACTAGCCACATGTATTACAGACCTTGTTCAGGGGAAAGCAGAAGAACTAGAGTTAGAAATTTTGAACCTTAAGAACGATATTTTGCTAAAATCCTTAATATCAGAGGACTTATGGAACATAGTCGACAAAGAAAGGTTCCCATTTTTTTAAAAAGCGGCATATAAAATCAAATCGTTTTTCGGGTCAACGTATTTATGCGAATCTTTGTTTTCAAA
>PVKE010046588.1:0-12208 GCA_004027555.1 Craseonycteris thonglongyai | reverse complement strand
CTGCTCCTTCTCCCTCCCTCTCCCGCTCTCCCCTTTTTCCTCTAACCTTTGTGTGTTGTTCTGCGTTGTGTGGTTCTCTCAGTTGAGGGTGCTTCTCAGGGTTTCCCCTGTGGGTTCCTTTTTGTTCGTAAGTCCCTTCCCAGGTAGGTGTCTGGGTTCTCCTCTCATGCCGCCATCTTGCTCTCCTACCGAAAATCTTTGAACCTCTGCAGAGACAACAAAGATAAAATTTTAAACCAGATTGTCATTGGAGATAAATTTGGGTTCATCTTTAAGAGGCTGAATCAAAGCAGGAGTCTTGGAAATTGTCACCATCAGTACCCAATAAAATTCTTAGTTGGGTCTGAATTTTAATGCAATTTTAACTTTTACAAATGGGGGAGTACTAGCAATTTTGACTTTACTTATTGAAGGAAAGCTGAGAAAGTTTGAACCTTTAAGTTTTTAAGACATTCAGTGTAGCCTTCAAAATAGACCATCAATAAAAATGTTTTAGTCCTGCTATGAACATTTATATTACTAAAGAAATCAGAAGTTTTAAAAGTCTGATTTAAACTATGCTTATTATAGGTACTCCCTTCCAAAGATTAATGTTTATTATTATGAAAAAATAGAAGTACCTCTTCAGCAGGACTTCATAAGATTTCTATACACTTATGAATGTACATGCGTATATATGTGTGCACACATACACAAACACTTTCATTTCAAAGAGGTCAAAAAGAAACTAAGAAATGGAGTTATTGTGAAAGGTAAGTGGTTGTACATATGTACATAATGAGCTATAATTGTTAGATCACTTTGGTCACTAAGATATTGTTTTCAGAGAGCTTAATTCAATTGCTTAAAGGAGAGTTTCAAAATTGGGCATATGGCTGCTACTAGTTGTGATTTATTTTTTCCACTTACTTATTTTACATATTCTACTATAACACTTGCAACTTTACTTTTTACTCCATTAGTTTCTGAATTTTTGGAGGAGGAACAATGTTCTTTTCATATTTACATAATCAGTGCCCAGTATATGACCAGCACAATTGGGCAGTCAATAAAATTTTCTATTTAGGACTTAAATCAAGGGGAAAAAAATTACAGGGGTCAAATTATAGAAGGAAACATTTTCCAATAAAGATGCACTTTGTATGCAAGGCTAACTAAGTATAACACCTGTCACTTTTCACTTATAGTCTGAGAAAGGGTTGAAACATTTCTAAGAGGGCTCACAAAATAAACTGTAAATCATTTTGGTTGATTCCAAACTATTTGGATTGTTTCCTGAGAAAGCACTGTTGATATTATAGCAACATTGAGCAATTATAAAAATAAATACACAATACAAATGGAAAAAGACATACTATCTCATGACAATTGTTATACTGAAATTGTGTCCTAATCGAGAACTTATAAATATTCATATCAATTGTGAAAATTGGCAAATTTAATCATACCGATAGATCAGAATAGACACTTTTTCATTTAAAAAGTATTTTTACTAATAGGCACAGTTAAAGAGATGTAAATTAGAAATTATTATGTATCAATTAGCTTTTTACTGGGGAAATGATTGATCAGCTTTTATGGATATGTAGGAATAAGAGGTCATTTCTAAATGGTGAGCTTGTAAACCTCAATACCCAGCAGCTTATATTTGCAAATGGATAACAGCAGGCTAATTGTCCTCCTGAATAGTGCAAATATTTTGTGATTGCAGAAATGTTATTTTTTTTAACATTTATTGAACATGATCATTTGAAGTGCCACATAGAACAGAATTATAGATGCTGTCTTCATAATATTTCAGGTTTATTCTTCTAAAATAGATATCATGCAGAGTTATGCATATGCATAAACCTTACACTTGGGATTCAAATGGATGTGCATCTATGTTAGTAAGTAAACTAACTTTTCTGTCTCAGTAATTCCCAATGAGCCTTAAGGAAATTGCCCCATTTTAAAGTGAAAACGGTATGAGTTTTAGTCATATTGTGGTTTCCTTCATAAGCTTTCCTCTCTCACCTCTATTGTACTATCAGGTATGACTCCCCAGATATGAAATAAATTCACATAGTTAAGGAGATCTGATGAGATGAAAAATGAATTGACATTAAAACTAGCCTGAGTTAATGTGCAGTCACAACATTTCTGAGTTTTGTAGCACACCACTGAAATAATTTCTTTCTCAATAAGCTGTATTAAGTCAGGTCTCATCACTTTTCAAAACTGCTTTGCTAAATTTGAGAATCTTATGTAGATGTGGAAAATATGGGTAAGACCAAATGGATGTGATATTTTGAGAAATGAGAATTCTGCTTAAAATTTAGAATAATATAAGACTCGCAAAAATTCAAAATGGAAACTCTTCAGATACTTGGATGTTTCTAGAAAGCATTATGGAGCCATGTTCATCATAAGCAGACCTGGCACCTGACACTTGGCAGAGTGTATCATAATAGCTGTGTCAAATACTTATGTACTTTCTATTTTACACATGATTTCACTTAAATAATCATAGGTTGAGTAGCTTTCAGTGGAGCATTTTCTAAGTTTCAAAGAGAGCACTTTCTAATTGTTAATATTTCTAAGTTTCAAGGTGAATTAGGTTATTAAAACATAGCTGTGGCTGAAAAACATAAACCTAAATTGAAGTTATGGGGTCTTGGACCTTTTAAATATGTAGACTTTATTTTTTAGGATAGTTTTAGGCTCACAGCAAAACTGAGTGGAAAGTACAGAGAGTTCCCACGTCACCCCTCTTCCCCTTCATGTACAAATACAGCTTTTGCTGCCATCAGTATCTACCACAGGAGTGGAGTATTTATTAGAACTGAGGAACCTACCCTAACACATCATCACCCACAGTCCACAGAACGAATTAGGGTTCACACTTGTTGTACATTCTATGGGTTTTAACAAACGTATAATGATGTGTATCTACCATACAGAATAGCCTCACTGCCCTAAAAATCCCCTGTGCTTCAACTATTCATCTCTTTCTCTTTCCTAACCCCTAGCAACCACTAAAATTTTTAGTTTCCAAAGTTTTGATCTTTCCAGAAAGACATAGTTGAAATCCTACACTGTGTAACCTTTTCAGATTGGTTTCTTTAACTTAGTAATATGTACTTAACTTTACTCCATGTTCTTTTGTGGCTTAATAGCTCATTTATTTTTATTGCTAATTAACATCACATTGTATTAATGTACTACCATTTATTTATCCACTCTTCTACTGAAAGATATCTTGGTTGATTCCAATTTATAAAAATTATGAATATAGGTGCTATAAACATCTGTGTGTATATTTTGGTGTAAACATAAGTTTTTAACTCTCTTGGGTTAATACCAAGGAGTATGATTGGTAAGTTGTATCATAAGAATATGTTTACTTATGTAAGAAACTGCATAACTGCATTACAAACTAGCTGTATCATTTTACATTCCCACCAGGAATGAACAAAAGTATCTTCCACTTTGAAAATGAGAAAAAATGTCATAATTTGTTGAACATACAAGTATGTTGATTATGTATTATTATTATTGGGGCTTCATGGTATTGTCAAGCACTACACTATATACATATAAAATAGAGGCCTTGCAAGTTTATCTAATTATTATGTATCAGTCAACATGTTATTAGTTCCTTAGTGACTAAAGAGCACTGTTTTTCATACATAAATTACCATTCTTTGATAGTCTTACATTCCTATTATAAAGAAAACTGCACACCAAATGTGAACACAATCATATCGCATTACATTTCACATGCCAATTACTATTTTCCATGAAAGCAACACAGAAGTAAATTTCAATTCCACTACTTTTTTTTCCTCAACAGAGACTGCCTAAAAATTCAGACCCTTGTCTCTGACCCTAAGTCACACAGTTATTAAATGCGTGTCATTCTGCATATTTTTCTAGTTGCTTTACGTAGGCTGTCTACCTTAATGTTCACATCACCACAATAAAACAAATTATTGAAGTTATATAAATGATGAAACAGGCATTTAGAAAGCTTAAGCAACACATAAATACACAACACACATTTTATTTTTTGAAAATGTTTTCTGAAAATTTTGTCTGGGTGTTACAAGAAGAGAGACTAGAAAGGTATTGTGGTAATATAATATAATATATATTATATTATAATATAATATAATTTATCTATTATATAGATAGATATATAGATATATATATATACACACACACACCTCCATACATATATACATATACAAATGTGTATATATAAACCAACTAAGGGTGAATGTGAAGTCAGAAGAATTCTACCATATACTAGCTCTTTATTCTGTGAAATAATCTAATATACACCTCTGAACCAGTTAAACAGTTATGAACAGAAAAACCTACTTTATATGATTGTAAGAAAAATTAGAACACTGTGTATGAATATTTACTATGGTTTATTGAATCTAAATATCTTTGTTATTCTGTATTATTGTTACTTTTTTACTTATCCATTCATCCAGCAATTATTGAGGCGCTACTATGTTGGAGATATTGAACACATGTTGGATTCATGTGTACAGCTGTGAAAGTTTCTGTCACTGCAGATTCAGAACCTTGTTTCTCAAAGTGTGGGCCATGAATCATTAGCATTGGCATCACCATCACCTAATTCTAAATGCAGAATTAGAATTTCAAGCCAACATTCCCAACTCACTGAATCAGATCTGACTTTTAACAAGGCACCAGGTGTTCAACATGCATATTAAACTCTGAAAAACATTTTTCTGAAAGACGGGCAAATAATTACAAAACAGGGTTGTTAGCTCTATGATGCTTGAAATGTGCTTTTAGAGATAAAGGAGAAAACTATTGATATGTATCATAGTTGCTAGTTCTCAGATATATTTAAACCTGGGGAGATACTAGAACACCTAAAAGGAATTTGTTAATCAGACAGGAATGGTCATGAAGGCCTGGCAAGAGATGATTTTCTTATGTACTTTAAGGAATAGATGTAAAAATTTAAGAAACTAGGGATTGGGTAGGGTCAAGAACAGAGGAAGTTCATACAATGGGGTCAGTTAATGTGACAAATGTCAAATGTAAATTTTATAGCCATACTCAGTATCTATAAATATATATTCTCTACATGGATATACTAAATTTATGGATAGTTATATATTCATATCTGCAAATATGAGTATGAATTCTAATATACATATATACATATAGTGCACATATAATATACTGAAGTATATACTGTTGCACGGGTTAACTAATACACATATATACATATATAACATAAGTATGCATATTGTAGTTTGAAATTTAAAATTCACGATAGTACTTGTGTTTAATAATGCTATTATATACATATTTCTTACTATTTATAACTGATTCCTTAAGATAATATATCTTATTAAATGAGGACTAACAAATGATATGACTATCATTTTAATTAATGTTTCTGCTCCTAATTAGTATAGCACAGAATATGTGGATGCTTTGGATTGTCTTTACCATTTTCAGAGGGATTAAAAACCTCTTAGGCAATTTAAATTTTGTCTCTAATTGGAAATTAGATATCACACAAGATTGTTACAAGTTATACTGGGCACTAGAAAAAGTGTATGGTAGATACAATAATTAATGAACTCACAAATAAATAATGCCAATAAATTTGAAAAGCTGAGAAATAACATTATATAAAGGGTTAAAAATTAGAAAAAGAAAACACTATTCAAATATTATTTTTATATTTTCTCATATTTAATGTTCTATTTCTCACCATGTAATGAAAATTCATACACAAGTTAACTATATAAGAGGACAAACTAAAGATTATTCTACTTACACAGAAGTAAATACTTGAAATTATGTTAGGATACATTGGAATAGGTGTATAATTTGACAAGTTACTTTTTTTTGCAATAGAATTAAGAAATTTTCATGAAATGGGGAACTAAAAGCAAGTATTTTAAAATTATAGTTCCTATAGATGTTCAAAGTTAAGATTGTGGGTATAGGAAATATTGATACTTATCTAACTAAAGAGATTTAAAAGATAAAGTGTGAATAGAGATTTAAAAGATAAAGTGTGAAAATAACAATTAAATATGTACCTATATAAAAAAAATGTTTGGATGGGCCGTAAATAGAAAATACAAGCAGCACAGGCTGAAGCTTACACGGAACTGCTTATTAGATTAGATAAAATTGAATTCTCATATGGTAAAAGATTGGTACTGCATGCTGCATATGCAACTTAGAGGGCTAAGGAGATAGCACATAAATTGCTGTTAGAATACTTCACCTTCCTGCCTGAATTTATAGCTGAAGACGAAAGCCTGCCTGTCGCTGAGGGCAGAAGCATGGCCATGCATAAGTGATTGGGACGTGGGTTGTTCTGCATGTGGTTAAAGGATAACTTATCTCTGTAGGTTGAGAAATCAAAGTTGATTCACTAATATAAAGCTGATTTAACATGGGAAGGCCAAATGGTCTTTGAAATCATAGCATACATATGAAAAAAATAGCTTTAAATTAGAAGCTCACAGACAAGAGCTACAAGGCTCATGAGAAAACTAATAAAGAACCATTGATTAAAATAAGAAATAGGAACAACAATTTGAAGACCTTTCAGATAGTATTTATATTTTAAAAGAGGTTAAGAGCAAATTAATATTAGTGATTCAAAAACAGGAGCTTATAAAAACAAACAAACAAACAGAAAACAGGAGCTTATGAAATAAAACCTGTTGGTTATAATAATTGAAAACCACCTAAACGACCACCAAAAGTGAATATTTTCACTGTGGAATCCTATACAGTGAGGAGATATTATACAATGCCTAAAATGTACAAAAAGGAGCTTCTTGGGGCCCTGATAATATTATTTCTTGATTTGGGTGCAGATTATATACGTTGATTTTTATTTTGGGCAAATTCATCACTCTTTACAAATGTAATATGTGCCTATCTCTGGAATTATATTATACCTCAATTATTTTTAAATTCTTTAAACATGTAGTTAGTATTTAGAATCATAATGACATACTGGAAATGCAAAATGTACTCACTGAAATTATAAAGGCAGTAAGTAGTCTAGTTGAAAGACCTAAGACAGCTAAATAGAAAATATAATAGACACCTATAAAGACCTTACTATGTGCCAGGCAATGTTCTAAGCATATTATACATTAACTAATCACCACAACAAACCTTCATTATCCCCTTTGTGCAAATAAAGAAATTAAGACACAATGTTTCCAAAACTGCTTGTTGATTTTTCACTAAGAGGTGGAACCTAAATTCTTTCCTAGGTATTCTAGTACCACAATCCATGTTCTGAACTACAAATCTGTATTGATTGCTCTACATTTAGAAGACTATAACTAGGAAATTCCCCAAGAACACAGCAAAAAGCATTAAGCATCTTTTCATTTAATTAATAAGCACTGAGTACCTGCAGTGAGCCAACCACTGTTCTAGGCATTTAGTATGAATCAGTGAAGAAAACAAAAACAAATTTCTCTGTCCTCAGGAGCTTATATAATTCGATAGAAAATATGAACATATAAAAGGACAGAAAGAAATTGAATCATCTGTCAGATGAGAAATCAAAACTCAGGCATTCCAATAGTAGTCTGATAGCACTTTTTAAAAAAGAGAATAGGGAGAGTGGTTACAAAGGGAGGTAAAATTAAACAGTGTATGGGCTGAGAATTCTGTAGAACTTAACTTGATAATTGTAACAAAATTAGTGATAATTTGTTAATGACAAAACCAGTTACAGTTTTAGGTCTTCATTATCTTTTTGTACTTTTCTTTGTAACATTCTTAGAAATATTTGATGGGTTTATTTCTATGTAACTTTTAGTTTGGGGCCAATTGTGAGTGGTATTATTTTCCAAAATGATATCTAATTGTTTATTTATAATGAATGGAAATTATTGACTATTATATATTTATGTGTTCAAACCAGTCTATTAAACTCTTTATCAGTTCCAATATACTTTTAATTGGTCCATAGATTTTCTTATAATTCATATATATAGCATCAAAATTCTGAACAATTTTCTTTTTCACTTTTTTTTGGCCTGTTTCAGCGATTAGTAAAAAATAAATTATTTATTTATTTTTTGTTAAATTTATTGGGGTGACACTAATTGATATTAGTTACATTGTTTCCAGGTGTACAATTCTACATTACATTGTCTATACATTGCATTATTTGCTTGCTTTTTGGCTACCAAGAATCATTAGAGTCCTATTTTGTTTGGAGAACTTTTGACTTTATAATTCGCCATACAAAGGTATAGACAAATAATTTATTTGCCTAGCACAACTTATAGTCATGACTCTGGGACATAAATTAAGCTCTTTGAAGCTGATATACCTTTCTTAGATATTTAAATACATTACAACATAATTTATATGCAATAGCACGCACTGATATAAATATAGAGGTCAATGACTTTAGAAAAATGTTTAAAACAGTGTAGCCGCCACACCAATCAAAGTAATTTAAATCACCAAGAAGTTTCCTTTGAAATAAATTTGCCAAACTTTCACTTCAGTCATGCAATTATATGATTACTATTTATACAGATTAATTTTGCTTGTGCTAGAACTTTATGTATGTAGAATTATACAGTGTGTTTATTTGTGTCTGGTTTGGTTTTTTCACTCATAATATTTCAGAAATTTAAGTATGTTGTTGTATATATCAGGTTTATTTTAAGTACTAAACAATGTTTGCTACATGAATATATTGCAATCTGTTTACCCATGCACTGTTTTTTGAAAATCTGGGTTGTTTCTAGAGGTTGACCATTATTAGTGAAGCTCTGTGAACACGTTCGTACAAGTCTTTTTCTTTTGACATTTACCTTGTATAATTTACCCAGCAGTATATGCTTAACTACATATAGAATAAATGGCCAAGGTGTTTTCCAGAGTAATTATACTATTTGACATTCGTACTGACAATCTATGAGTTTCAATAACTTTGAGTCAAAATGTGATATTGTGTGTCTCTTAATAGCTATTCTAGCCAACACACAGTGAAATTTAATTGTGGTTTTACTTTTTTATTTTTCTGATGACTAAATTCTTTGGATTGTTCTATCTTTTTAGCTTTTAGTAAATCTCCTGTGATAGGTTGTCTTCTGCCTACTTTAACTGTCTTCATATTCTAGTTTTATTTAGAAATTTGTTTGTTTCATCAGGAAATACAGTTAAAAGTTTGACTTCAAATCTACTTATATGTGTAAGACACCACCCAACTCAACTTTTTCTAGATAAATATGGCCTTTAGGTTACTTATATATAAGTGGGTATCACAGTAGTAAAAGATATAATGGTTGAGAATGTCCTAGGATTGAAGACAAGGATGAATTCTAGTAGCAAAAGAGCACAGGAAGTAATAAAATGAAATAATAAGCACGATTCTGAATACAATGTGGTGAAACTGAATATAAATAAATGTTTAAACAGCAATCATTCAAGAATATAGTACAACCAAAGTAATAATAATGCTTGTAACATCAGACTTCCTACTCTCAATAGAGTCCATCCAACTATTAATATTTTTAGTGTGTTTAGGTAAACAACTTTCAAACTAGAATTATATATCCTGCTAAGATATCATTCAAAAGTGAGGGTAAAATGACAACATGTTCAAACAGAGGAAAATAATCATGGATCATTATTTGAGAAAAAAAAAAATGTACAAGAGAAGAAAATTCAATCCAGAAGAAAAGAGTGGGTAGTAATTAGTGAGGTAGAACAGAGTAATTGGTAAATATGCTGGCAACTCAATATAACGATTGGCTGTCATTACTATTAATAATTTGTTGTTTTGAGAGATTCTATTGTGGTAAATGCAAGTTAAAATAAAAACAAAGATGAAAAAATGACATATTTTTTTTTTACTCCTACTACTTACTTTCTCATGCATTTTATATAGTATACAGTAAACTCTTTTACTTAAAGGAAGCAGCTTTGTTTTATTTCCTCTTTTCCTAAAAGGGTTGAGAGTTATATGCACAGAGCATACGTTCAAAATGTGCTTAGTACAGAGCTCTCTGAAACCTTGCTTAAGGTACATGTAGGATATTTTTAGTAACTTGGATACCAAAGGATAAAGATATTCCTTATTTGTGATTTAATAAAATATCCCACAAAGGTAAGATGGCTATGGTGTATTCAGAATAATAGACAAATTAAACTGATTTGATTTTTTTTATTGATATAAAGGGGTTGAGAAATCTGATAAATTGTAGCTCTGAATAGTATATGCAGCACATATTCACCCTGGATATACCTCAGTGGATGGGTAAAAAAAATTAGTATCTATCTAATTTTTGAAATGTGAAATTACAGATTTATGATAGGAGCTAGGCCAAATGTGCTGAAATGGAAAAAAAAAATTCTTTTCCTCCAGAACTATTAAACTACCACCAAGGCTGGTACTAGCCTTCCTACTCTGTCCTCTACCATCCTTGAGAGATAAACTTATTAAAAATGAAAACTCAATGCATTTCTATTTGATTTATGGATAGCTTTGTATAGTGGATGTGGCTTGTTTTGCTGACACAGTTACCTACGGTATCTACCAGATATTTAACTAAATTTTACACTGATACTCGGTGTTGGAAGTTGTTCCAGAGAATCTGTCAGATATTAGCATCTGAAGTCTAATAAATAACCAAGCACAGATATAAGGACTCAAACCCAGAAAGCTTTACAGTTTAAGCCCTAAGGAATTCAATAAAGCACCACTTACACACACACGTCAAGTCACCTAATCTATAACGTGTTCTATGAAATAATTCAACATGGAATTTTATTTGGCACTGCCAATGTTTTCCAGAGTAGGAACTGTTGTGTTTTATATTAGCATTTAGTAAAAACATGTCTTCCCCTGAGTTTGTCTGCCATTCTCTAATACGTAATTGAAAGTGATCTAATGTCAGATTCTTGAGTGTCTGTTGTCAGCAAAACAAATAATGCAATGCACCATGGGGAACAACATGTATCTCTGGGTAAAGGTGAATGTTTTCTATAATGTCAGCCAGTGTTTGCTGGAAAATATTTATTGCCACTTGCTAACTTGCTATGGGCATACAATTAGTAGTGCCTGCAAACATATGCAGGTATAGTCAATTGCTTTTGCCAAAAGTTTAATACTGTTTTGGCATTTTATTTGTAGAAAATGTAGGGGGCTATCAAACCTCTCCATTGAAGGAGAAAAAGCAATTTGGAATGCAAATATAGTTCTGGTGCAGAAATCTAGATTTTGTAGTATTTTAGCAAAAAACTACTTTCACTAACAATATGATAGAAGAAATTCTAATATAGCTAGCTTCTCACACTTGAGGAAGACTGGCAAATAAACCACAAGTAGAGAGTTTTCTTCACTTAATGCTGTAGCTATTTATGTGATTGTTTCCACTTTAGGCACATATGCTGAAGAAGATGACAAATGATTCTTAAGGTGAGGGGAGCACTACTATGTCTTTAAAACATAATTGTGACTCTAGTAATAAAGTAAATCTGAGTTGTTTTTTTGTCTGTATATGTCTCCTATATTTAATACAAAAATAGCACTATGACAACTGGGAAATTATCCTACTGTACCATTATCTTCCCTCCCCCCTCCCTTAAGCCTTATGTAAGTACTCTCAGAGGAGTCTAATTTTTAGTTATTTTGAAATGGCATCATTTCAAAATCCTAGAGCTGTGTTGTTCTGGGCTGGATATTATCCTCTAAATAATAGGCTTCCATTGAGCTGGAACAATCTCCCACAGTGGATGTTTTAGCAAACAGACTCTTCCCAAAAGCACAGTTGGAAATGCATCCAAATGTCAAGGAGATCCACAAAAATTATATATAACGGTATGTGTTGTCTAAGGGTCTACATTGTCTATGCCCAGGTAGAGAAACAGATGTCATTCTTAGTGTCATCCTCTTAGTGAACCTCCTCTTTATGGCTGAAAAGGTAGAAATTCAATAATAAGGTTTGTTTTTTTGGATGAGTTCGGTGTGCTACTCAAATGGGCATTTCAATTTAATTATTCATGGATTCAGTGTAATGGGCTTAAATATCAATGTGCTAATGTGTTTCTGTGATTAAAGATGTTTGAACACAGAACAGGTGACCCTTTAAAGCAGGGGTGGCCAACAAGTCGATCGCGGTACACCGGTTGATCCTGAGGCCAATTTTGGTCGATCGCCGAT
>PVKE010046587.1:0-12208 GCA_004027555.1 Craseonycteris thonglongyai | reverse complement strand
ATATTCACGATGGTTGATCTTGAGCTGAATCTATATTGAGAAGACTGGTATGATAGGCCATTATTATCTGGTCATTTGTAACTGAGAAGCAGCTCATCTCTTTAAATCATACAAGATGACAGTTTTCTTTTAGGTAATTACAATCCATGGAAGTGAGTTGTTATATAAATAATTTTATAATAAGTCTTATATCTATATTATTCCTGTTACCAAACAAATATTTCTTTTATTTTATGACTTTTCTTTGTTTTGGGAAAAATCTAAGAAAAATAGTGCATGCACATTATAGGTAACTTAAGCACTTAAGAGGAATATGTGAAACAAATCAAATAGGCATTAACTCATAACCACAAAAATGTGCATAATTTATTTTAGATAAATGTTATTTTACACATATACCTGTTTATATAGAGGTTATCCCATACATATATTTATGTTAATATATATACAAGTACATGTATTTAAATGCTTCTATAAATATAGGCTCTGATAGAAGTAACGCTGCAACATAGTAAGGCTTGCTTTGTCTCACATTAGATGGACATCAATTTGAACATTTCATCTACAATGTTACATAGTGCACTTGAGTATGATATTGTTATATTACAGAATTACATGCTTATGATTTTGTAATAAAAGATTTCATACAGATTACCAGCTCATAAAAAGGGTTTGTTACTTCTGCCAGGGCATTACTTTTGCTCAACCCCAGATATTTCCACAAAAATAAGAATAAGTAGATAACTGTATTTGGGGAGATATATAAACAAGAATAGCAAAATGTGGATTTTTAAAATTTAACTACATAGAGTTGACCCTTGACCAATGCAGAGGTTAAGGGCATGGATCCCTGTGCAGTTGAAAATACACATATAACCTTTGAGTCACCAGAATGTAGCTACAATGGTTTCTGCTTATTAGCAAGAATTGGTTCCAGGACACCCTGAGGATACCAAAAGTTGCAGATACTCAAGTTCCTTATATGAAAAGGCATAGAACAATGCACAGAGTTGGGCCTCCTCATCCTCAGATTTCCAAACATAGATCAAAAATAGTATTTTTGATCTGTGGTTGGTTGAATCTGAAGAAAGATAAGCTGGGGATAAGATGACTAACTGTATATATATATATTTTTTTTAATCTGCATATGCACCTGTGCAGTTTAAAACATGTTGTTCAAAAGTCAGCTATATTAGCAAAAGGTAGAATTATGTATGCATTTTAAAAGAATCATGACATCAAGAATATTCTTTTTGAATTTTTAAGAAAAATTAATGTAATATTAGATACAGAAAATTTAACCTTTTCAGAATACTGTTCTGTAGGTTTTGGCAAGTAGATATGTTTGTGTACCACCACCAAGATTAAAATGTAGAATATTTTATCTCACCAATAGATTACTTTGTTTCATAAATTATTTTGTAGACATCCATTTCCACTAATCTCAACATCTTCCAACTATTGACCTGCTTTTTGTCACCATAGCTTTCCCTTTTCAAAATCAAAATACACAGTATGCCATTTTTGAGATTATTAACTCTATTTTGAGATCTCTTCTCTTTATCAATTCTTTGACTATGTTCTCTTTTAATAGGATACCAATTCTGAATTCATTCATTGTGTTCACAAATGTTCTATAACCTCTTTTGCCCTTTGTTCACTGGAATCCAGCAATCTTCTGTCAGAGGCACTTTCAACCTGGTTTAGATTTTTCTAGTCATAAGTCACATACCACACCTTGCATGAACAAGTATAAAGAGAAGGAAGAAAATATACCTTTGTAATGTGAATTCTATTTAAAAAAAATACCACAATACAGACACTACTCAACAATCAAGTTGCAGTCCTATGACTGGTGAATTGGCCAATGATCAAGAAGCTTAAAGGTAGAAGTCCTTTGTGTCATGGAGCCATATGGTATGTATTCTTTTATAGATATTATGCAATAACACACTTATAAATAAAATATGTATTCTTTAATGATTGTGAACCCTTCATGTAGTCAATACTAAATGACTTCAGAAACAAGATAAAGACTAAGAAAAGGGATTCCCTAGACTCACACCGACTGAAAAAAGGGATTCCTTATGCTGGAGAATTGATTATAAGTTTGAATAGTCATTAAACAGTTAAGTCATTAAGTGTAGATTGACTATAAAAAAATTTTTAATTCAAGGGGTTGCATGAGGTCACTTTTATTTAGACACAGTTTTTCAACGTACTTGAGTAAGTACCAATGAGGATGATTACTAGGGAATATGGTAAATGCATGTTTAGTTTTCTACAAGCCTGTCAAACAATTTTACAAAATATCCATAGCATTTTACATTCCCACAAGTAATGAATGTGATTCCTGTTACTGCACAGGTTAATCAGTGTTTGGGGTATACAGTGCTCCAGATCTTGGCCTTTTTAGCAGATGTGTAGTGGCATTCACATTTAGCCATAAGCAGAATAGGACTCCTAGTCTTCAGTGCCCAGTAGCAACTTTTCTTCCCAGATGTTTCAACATGAAAATTTTTAGAGTCTTTGCATTTGGTTGTGAGGGGTGATGAAACAAAGTACCACAAACTAAATGCCTTAAACCAGTGGTTTTCAAGCACTTTCTATGGACTGGACTTGGTATTTGGACAGTCAGTTAAAAACCACTATTCTATGGTTTTTATTTCTGCTGTAGTGGTCCCTGAAACTATTTTCATATTTTCACTGGTCCCCAAGTGTAAAAAAGTTGAAAACCACTGACTTAAACAATATAAACTATTAGCTGAAAGTGCTGGAGGCTGGAAATCTGAGATCAAGTCCTTAGTGAGGCCATGCTTCTTCTGAGGTACTGAGAAAGATCCATTCTAGACATCCTTTTTAGTACCACCTGGTGGCTCCTTGGCTCATGGGAGCATCATAGAAATCTTCACATGGTATTCTCTTTGTGTGTGTGTCCATTTTTATAAGGACATCTGTCCAATTGGGTTAGGGAGGGGTTCTACCATATACTAGTATAAACTCATCTTAAATAACTAAATCTGCAAGACACTATTTCCAAACAATGTCACATTCTGACCTACTAAGAGTTAAGACTTTACCTATTTTGAGAATACATCAACACAGAACAGTCCTTTAGGTAAGGCTTAAGGTCCCTTACAATGAGAAACTGTTTCTCTTTCTCATCCATCAGAATGGCTGAACTTTATCTTCCATGTACTTAATGCACTTGGTCACTTTTATTGCTTTAATTTATCATCTTCCTTATTAAACTAATTTCTATGAAGGAACAGACTGTTTTGCTTACTTTTCTATATTCATTACTTATCACTATGTGCTAAACATAAAAGGTGCTTAATAAAAGTGTTATTATTGAATAATATTAATAAAACAGTAACCAAAAGTGAGGTTTTGTTCAGAATTAAAAGACACGACAAACAAAAGTGACTACATGACACTATTTTTGTCATTATGCTAATAATTTCTTATTTTTCAACAAAATATTTATTGGAGAATTTGTTTTTATAGGAAACTGTTAATCACATAAATAAAAGCTGACAAAATAAAAAAAAGCAAGAATTGATATTTCTCTATACTTTTCTCATTGTTTTTTAGATATGATACTTCTTATCTCCTCTTATCATTTTGTTTAAATTATCTTCTAGTAATACATAATGTGCATTAATATACATTTTCAACATTATCAATTTGGAACTAATTAACAGTATATATCCCCAGTAGAATAAATTCTTTATTTAGAGAGAATTTTCCAAAAGTGAGTATAAAAGAAAAAAACTTCAACATTAAGGCATTATAAAGGGAGCAACAGGGAAATCTGGGATGGCTCAGCGGTTTAAGTGCTCGCATTGAAGCCCCGGGGACCGAGGATCGAATCCTGGTCCTGGCCCATGTGGACCCATATGCTGAACTGGGGTGTGTCTCCAGTTCAGTTCTTGCCGGGGCCTATGTGGGAGGCTCCTGGCCCAGTTCCTGCCCTGCACAGCCCTGCACCCACCTGTGGAGTACAACTATATGGAAAACTAATGTCAACTATGAAAACTGCTCTGGGCCCTCCCCCTTCTCTCTGTCTCTCTCTGTCAAAAATCAATAAAATAAATCTTTAAAAAGAAAATAAAGTAAGCAACAAATAAGCATATATAAAAAATTGAATTGGGGAAGCTGGGATGGCTCAATGGGTTAAGTGCTCACTTTGCAGCGCCAGGGACTGACGATCAGTCAGTTCAGTTCTCTCTCTGTCTCTTTCTCTCTCTCTTCAAAACAATAAAAATAAAAAAATAATTAAAAGAAATAGAATTATACCGAGGAACTAAATTTACTAATTCTGTGAAATTCATTCTAAAATATAAGAATTATCAGAATACCGTCCAGGAAAAGGAGAATTTCAGCTCTCTAGTAGTAACCAGCTGGATTTCTTAAGAATATTCAGGATAAAAGAAACTACTTCAACTCTTCTTGAGTTAGCAATTTTATTCAAAAAATAAGATTAGTGAAACCAAGAAGCCAGAGTCAAATAAATTTGAATATGTTATATTGACATATCTAATAGACCTGGAATGTATAATAATGAGATTTGTAGATCTGATTTGCAATAGTTCACAAAAACTAATCATGTGAAACAAAATTAAGTCATTCCTAAGAAAGAAATGCTTGTGTTGCCATGGTCACCTCAGTCAAGAACACTACCTAATCTCTTCTCTTCTTAAATTTCTTTTCCCTTTATATAAAGCACTTTCAATTTCATTATTCAGTTTTGTTCTAAAACTCTATTGCATGATAAATATGTATGATGTACTTTATATTTTTCTATAAAGAACTTTGTAAAATACTATAATCCAATAATTTATTTTTTTAAGATTTACATTTTTATTGTTTGAGAGAAGGTAGAGAAAAGAGAGAGAGAAGGGGAGGGCCCAGAGCAGTCTTCATAGTTGTACATCATTAGTTGTGACAGTTTAATTCCACACAGGTGGATGTAGGGCTGTTCAGGGCAGAAACTGAACCAGGGGCCTCCTGCATAAGAGATACGACCTTTGCCACTATCTCAGTGGTACCAGTTGCTCCACAGTCTCCTATATGGGTTTGCATGGGCTGGGTCTGACATTGAATTCCTGGACGTTATGGTTTCAAGGCAAGAACTCAACCTTTTGAACTATCCCAGCATCCCCTATAATACAACAATTTATTGAAGTGAAATTTATACTACATTAAATTAAGTATTTTAAACTAAACAATCAGGGGAAGCCGGGGTGGCTCAGTGGGTTAAGAGCTCACTTTGCAGCCCTGGGAACTGAGGATCGAATCTCAGCCCTGGCCCATGAGAACCCATATGCTGAACTGCGGAGTAACCCCAGTTCAGTTCTCACCAGGGTGAGACCCCACCCCAGTTCCTGCCCTGTGCAGCCCTGCACCCACCTGTGGAATAAAACTATGTGGTAAAACAAATGATGTGCAATTATGGAGACTGCTTTGGGCCCTTCCCCTTCTCTCTGTCTCTGTCTCTCTGTCTGTCTCTGTCTCTCTCTCTCTCTGTCAAAAATAATAAAAATAAATCTTTAAAGTAAACAATCAGTATTTTTAAATATATTCTCAATGTTGTGCCATCATCAACACCTGTATCTACTTCCAAAACATTTTCATCATTCTATAGTAAAATCCCTTATCCATTAGACAATTTCTCCTCATTCCCATTTCCCCTCCACCCCTGACAATCATGCATCTGCTTTGCATACTGTCTCTACGGAGTTACCTCTTCTAAATATTATATAAATGTAATAATATTATATAATATGTGGCCTTTGTGTCTAACTTCTTATGAACAGAATGTGTTCCAGGTTAATCTATGTTATAGTGTGAAACAGTTTTTATTCCTTTTTATGGCTGAATATTGAATTACTCCAATAGCACACAAAAGGCAGAAAATAACTCTGCTCATTTGAGATCCCGAAGGCAGGGGCATCAATAGTTCTGGGGGCAAAGAAAACAAAGAAGAATTCTAAATCTATTATTGAATTCATAATAGCTACTATAAAGTAATTTAAATAAACACAATATATCTTTGAAAGTGGGCCACCTTTTCTCTTGGTTTTCTTTGACTGTTTCTACATAATTTGAATAATTTATATAGTGCTCTCAAGCCTTCCTCCTTCAGTGTTACCTACCATGCTCCAAAATTATACTTACATCACTCTTATTAAAATTCTATGCCCTCAGTTTAAAGAAGCTAAGATAAATAATAGAGAAAAAAATGAAATTCATTCAAAATGATGAATATTAATAATAAGTAGCACTTTTATAGCATTTACTATATTCCCAGCATGCTTCTAAGTTGTTTTCACATATTTACTTATTGAATCCTCATAACAACATTTGAGGTGGTTACTGACATTATCTCCATTTTATGGGTAAGAACTTAAAGTTTAAATACATTTTTGCAAACTTCTAGTATAACAGCATTACTAGTGTTCAAGTTTTTTTGGAAAGTACTTAAACACAATTTTAATCCAAATAATTAATTGAAGGTTAGGATTTAACACAATGGTGGGTAAACATTTTTACTTTTGTTGTTGTTGTTGTTGTTGGTTTGTTTTTATTATAATCAGGTGTGAGAGCAAAGGTCAACAGTGTTTACAATGATTGAATGTTTGGCCTTGTGGATTTCCCTGAGGTATAGTCCTACTTCACAAAAGCTTTGTTTGAGATGCCTGGCATCTCAAATTCACTGGGGTGCTGTTACCAGAGAATGGGGCTCTCCTGGGTACTATGTCCATGTTCTTGGTATCAAAGAATTGAGTGAAACACCAAAGTACAGGGGTGAAAGAATAGATTATTGATAGAGAAAATAGTAAAAGTACATTTCCAAGAGATGGAAGTGGGCCTTGAGCAAGAAGAGGTGGCTCAAAGGGCACTTATTATGGAGTATGGGTGGTTTTATTCTTACTTCTTAGAAGAGGTTACCCCTCTCTAGGCGTGCAGTCTTCTGATGGACAACCTTGCTTGACAGGGGCCATTATATCACCTTTATTCACCTGTGTAAGTCCCTTTACAGAGTTTGGTTTGATATAATGATATTAATGAATTTCTGGGCATATGTATAATATTATAATGATGCTATAATGAGACTTAGGTGGAAGGTGGGTCCTATGGAAGGGGTCTCAAGATTTTCATACTCTAGCTGCCTGTCTATTTTTTTCCTGGAATAATTGATTCCCCCCAAATCTCTATGGTAAGGTGAAGGGCTGAAGGTCTCTTTTCTTCTGTATTTACTTCCTGCTGAGTGTGGTCACTGTTTATGCCTGTTGTGGTTGGGGGAAGTCATGGAGTTCTCCCCCTTATGAGGCTAAAAAGTGGGAAAGAAGTTGACTTCTTTGGCTGGAATGGTCTGAGGTATAATTTATAGATAAAGAGAGAAGATTCAGCTAATGAATTTGAAAGCACTGGCCTAAAACCAGACTTCAAAAGTCATTGAAACTATAGTTAATCTTGCAGCCCTCTCCTTCATCCTAACCAGTCATCTCTGGAGAGTTATCTACCTAGGATTAGAGTCCAGAAGCCCTGGAAAAAATACTTACCGTAGCTGCAATCAAGAATATATATATATCACAAGTTCCAGGGTTATTAATGTCAATTAATGCAATCTCCAGGGTAATTCACTAAGGCTGGAGACTTAGCTAAAGTCAGAGACAGAAAAATTCTAAGAACAAACAAAATAGTAAATCTACAGAGCTAATGGGCTAAGGAAAAAGAGACCAGAGATTTCTATAATGGGAGTAGAGTCCTTCATTTGGCACATATCAATACAGGCAGCAAATTTACAGTGTACTCTGACAATGTGACTAAGTAACATATCACCCATTTGGGAGTAGGTGCTTTTTGCATAATAAGTCATTACTACATTACACAGAAACTTGTTTTGAGAACATTTTATAATCAAATTACAATAAGGTCCTATGGTGGGAAGTTATTATAAGTGCATGAAATTCACTACTATTGGCCATCAATGTCACTACGGCTCACTTGTGTAACTACAGGTTACTTTGTGTCAAGTCTACTTGGTTCCAACTTTTCCAGAATTTTTTGAGATGTCTTTTGCCCAATGCTTCTTCCTACTCAGAACCTTTGATCCTGGGGTGGCCTCCGTTTGGAAACTTATCTACCAATCTGCATAGATAACTTGGACTCACTCCAGGTTTTATTGCAAATATCACCTTTTTAATAATTTATTTTTCTGACAATACTCTGTTCCACCACCATCACCTATGAATGTGAGTTATATTTCATCATCTTTGTTTTATATGTAAGGAGACTGAAAAGATATTCTATTAATTTTCACAAGGTTAAACAAAGGGTAATTGAAGTAAGCTCACTGTGAATGCAAGATTCTTGGCCACTTGACAAATAGAAAGAAGATTGCAGACTGGCTACGAAACTGAAGGCCTGAAAAAGAGAGTGGCAGTGAATTCCCTGAGTTTTCTTGTTGCCATACATGTCTCTAATTGGGTACCAAAAAAAAAATCAATAACCCAGAACACCAATGAGCACAAACAAAAAAGGTGAGAAAAAAGCTTGTTCTTGTTAGTCATAAGACCTGGTAAGAAACAAAAGCAGAAAGACAGAAAACATTTTTACTGCAGAAATTACCTATGAACGTGACAATAAGTTTATAAAAATGATGAAAGTGAAACAAGAAAAAGAAAATAGACTGAAAACAAATGAGCAAAAACTCGGGCATCTGTGAGCTTATAACAAAACATCTAATAGTTGTGTCTTGGGAACAGTAGGGGAGAAAGAATAAAGGTGGGATTAAAAAGGTATTTGAAGAACTGATCACTAAAAACTGCCCAAATTTGCAGAAGGATATATACATATAGAATCAAGAGCCATAAATGAAATGTGAACAGGGTAATGCCAAAGAAATACATGACAAAATATATAATAGTCTAACTCCATCAAAGTCAAAACACATATATTGTCAAACTATAGGCAAAGAAAATGAATGCAATAAGGAAAAGGACACTTCATCTATAGAGAAAAAAAACTACAATTAGAATGACAGTATATTTCACTTCAGAAACCACACCTAACGGAATCTGCCATTTATAGAACAATTCATTCTACAACATCAGCAGACTACATATTTTTTTCAAGATTCAATGTAATACATACAGATAAACTATATTCTGGACATAAAACAAACTTTAACAATTTTAAAATAATTTAAAATTAATTGAACTCATGCAGAATGTGTTCTCTGAAAACAGATTCAAAATAAAAAATAACAACAAAAAGAATAGAAAAATCTTTAAACGTTTGGCAACACACTTTTACATAATACATGGATCACCAATATCAAAATAGACCGAGTATATGCTGTGATAGCTCAATGGTTGAGCACTTGCATCACCATCACAAGACTTAGGGTTAGATTCCTGGCCTTGGCCCATGAAAACCCTGTAAGCTGAACTTCAGCATAACTGGTAACCACTGAGATGGATCAGCAGTGAAAGTTATCACCTCATATGTGAGGCCCCTGATTTGGTTTCTGCCCTACGTGGCCCCACATCTACCTTTAGAATGAAACCATGTCACAATTAATGATGTGCAACTATAAAGACTGCTCTGGGCCCTCCTCCATTCTCTTTCTCTCATACCCCTTCTCTCAAACAACAAATCTTAAAAAAAAAATAAATAAATAAATAAAAAGGAAATATCAGAAATGACTAGAAAAAAAAAAGAAAAACAGCACAAGCTACCAATGTCAGAAATGAAAAAGGAATATTACTAAAGATCCTTCAGACATCAAAAAGATAATATGATGTAATATGAACAACTTTAAATACATATAAATACATAAATTTGACAATATGTGAATTGGCACAAACTAGAACAATATGTTCAATATGAAATAGAAAATTGAAAAGTTCTATAGGGGAAGCCGGGATGGCTCAGTTGGTTAAGCGCTCACTTTGCAGCTCTGGGGACCAGGGATCGAGTCCCGGCCCCGGCCCGTGCAGAACCATGTGCTGAACTGGGAGCTCCCCCAGTTCAGTTCTCTCTCTGTCTCTGTCTCTGTCTCTGTATCTCTCTCTCTGTCAAAAATAAAAATAAATAAATAAAAATATAAAAAAAGAAAAGTTCTATAGCTCTTTTAAAAGTGAATTCTTAATTATAACCTGCTCCCAAAATAATCTAGAGGTTAAATTGATTTCGCAAGAGAATATAACATATTTTAAATAATCATTAACATCAATTCTACACAATATTTAAAAATAAATATAATCATGTATTGCATAAGGTTGTTTCATTCAACGATGACTTAGATATACAATGATGGTTTCATGAGATAACTATGAAGCTGAAAAATTCCTATCATCTAGTGACATCATAGTTATATTAATGTCATAATATAACACATTACCTGTGTTTCTGGTGAAGCTGATATAAATAAAGCTACAACAGGGTCAGTTATATATATACAGCACATACAATTATGTACAATACTTGAAAATTAATGACTATGTTCTTGGTTTATGTATTTACTATTCTATACATTTTATCATTATTTTAGAGTGGACTCTTTCTACTTATAAAAAGTCTGCTATAACACAGTATGCTGTGTTTCTCTGGCAGCAGCCTTGTACTGCTGATGTTTACCCTGTCTCTTGATTGTATTATTTTATCTTGTGCTTGATGTAATCTTATGATGTTTTGTATAGCAATGTGTGGTACAGGCTTGTAGCTTAGAAGCAATAGAAGATAACACATAGTCTAGGCCTGTAGCTATATGATCTAGGTTTGTGTAGGTATACTCTAAGTTGTTTGCACAAGGATTAAACTGCCTAACAACAAAGTTCTCAGCGTTGTCCCCATCTTTAAGTGGTACATGACTGTAGAAGAGAAAGAAACATTTCCCAATTATGTGAACTAAATATTACTGTAACATAAAAGCCAAACATATACAGTATAAATTTAAAAAGTACAAAACAATATCCTTTATGTGTGAGGCTGCCCAGAAAAAAATCCAGCAATAAATGCCTCTGTTTTTTCATATTACATGGCTGGATACCTTCCAGGAAGCCCTTGTATATAGGCACAAAAATCTTTAACAAAGTTTTAATGAACAGAATTCCGTAGTATATCAAAAGAACTATCAACTATAATTAACTGTTATTTATTTCAAGGATATAAAACTGATTTAATATTTTATTTTTTAAGTATTTTAATATTTAAGATCAATTATATTACATCTACCATATAAACTGGCTAATAAAGAAAATTATATGATTATCAATCATATATATATGATTTATATGTGTGTGTGTGTATATATATATATATATATACATATATATATATATTAATGGCAGTACAATAATTTGACAAAATTCAATACCCATTTATGATGAAGACTGTCAGCAAAAAGTAATAGAGAATGATTTTCTCAACTTGTAAGAAATACCTAACCAGAAATCTACCACTGAAATTATACTTAAAGATGAAAGACTGACTGCTTTTACTTATGACTAGCATTACAATCACATTTCACTTAATAATGAGGATATGTTCTGGAAAATGCATCATTAGGTAATTTTTGTTGTTTTGTAAACATCACAGTGTTTACACAAACCTAGATGGTTTATTCCACTATCAAAATAGTATGTGCTATAATTTTATACATCTACCATATTTTCCGGCGTATAAGATGAACCCCTAATTTTATAGTTAAAACAGGTTTAGGCCTATATTCGCTGTATAAGACTACCCCCCACTTCCAAGGCAACACCAGTTCTTTTATTAATTAAATTTTTAATGAATGACATTTTTCGAACATACCGTAATATACCGTACATTGATACGATAAATGGAAGGTCTCTTCACAAATGGCAATGCCATGAACTTGACCGAGAAACAAGAAATCCAAAAGAGAACATTAACAATGATGGCATCATCTGGAAAGAAAATTACATGAAGAACCTGCAGAAAACGCTTGTTTGTGACTGACTGAGATGATAGGAGGTTTTTCTAGGCAGAGGAGCATTGTGAGCTTAAAATCCTTCAAAATCCTCATCATGTTCTTCTTCTGACATCGTAAGTTCATCAATGACCTCTTGTGGTACATTTGTAAGACAGTCATCATATGGATCAAATTCCGAATCAGATGGTGTGGCTTCAGCTTCGGCTTCCCCTTCATCTTGCCACAAGAAGTCATCCT